>JANVCC010000185.1:7722712-7832737 GCA_025345505.1 Todiramphus chloris collaris
GTTTTTTTTTTTTTTTTTTTTGTAGCCCTTGCTTACATCTAGGGATTGGGAGAGACAGGGATGTGTTCAACTGACCCTTGTAGAAAACAAGATGTACGTTATTGATTTTCATGGAGATGCTTGGGTTTCTCACCCTGGATTCTGCTCGTGGCTCAGTCGGAGGGTTTCCAGGCTCTGCCAGCACCAGCACAGCGATGCCTCACTGTCACGGGAAGTGCAGTTGGCATTTTTGAAAGGTGCAGGATTGGCACCTTTAAAAAAATGAAATCCTCTGTCCATCTACTGAATTGATGCCAGTAGTACCGGCACTAGGAGCGAGAGAAGAGCGGTGATTCCAGCAGGGCTGGTGAATAACAGCTTTTTTAGAAAATTGAAAGGTAAACAAAAAAAAAAAAAAAACCATCAAAACAACAATAATAAATCGGAACAACAAAATTACTTCCATTTACGCTTTGAGAAAATATTGCACTTTCATTTTTATTTTTTTATTAACCATTAAAACTCTTCTAAGACAGACAACAACATTAAAGGAAATTTCAAATGAAAATACCTTTCAAACTGGAGATTAAATAAAAATTATAAAGGCAAGTGGGGGGGGGGAAGTTGATTTCTTCCACCCCTTGCTTACCTTCCTCCCCTTCCCTCTTCCTGCAAAGAGATGAGAAATTTTGTGCAGTGTTCTGATGTGACCAAACGCACCATTTTAGCCTCCTCCCTGGATCTTATGTCCAACACACTTCTCCCATCTCCAGGACCATTTAAGCCTTGACCTGACCCTGTTTGTGAAGGATTCTAACTCCAGGCTGGGGTTGTGCTCTACATGTCCGGGTGGTGAAAGCTGGGCTAAGACAATTCATTTGCCATGAACTATTAAACCAGCACCAACTGCTCACAAACACAGGCCACAGCTTCCCAGAACCCAGGCTGATGGCCTGTTGGACTCTTTCCTAGACTTCTCCATAGAACATGGGGTGTAGAGATCCTGCCTTAGCAGGCTCAGGTAAGGAAAGGGGCTTCACCTTTTCAATGACCTGCCAAGGATAATAATCCTTTATTTTAATCTCGAAGCAGGCACATGTACTGAGAGGGACGTTCAATATGCATGTGCGTGCCTATAGTTTTAAACCCTGCTTTCCAAAAGGTCTTTGTATGGAGGTGATCCCTTGTCTTCATAAAAATTACAAACCCTCTGGAGAAAATAGAGTGGGCTCAGCCTTGTACTCTAACTTCTGGGGTGGAGAGCTCAGGTTAGTAACATCAGCAGACCAAGGGTACCTATTAACTGTTGCAGGCTACCCTGAAAGCCGACAGAGACACTTTATAACATACAGCTCTTCCTCCTGCCCTTTAGAAAGACCCTTCCTCTTTTCTTTGCAGCATCCCAAAGGGGAGAAGTGAATTCCAGCAGTTTACAACTCGCAGGGAGAGAATGCACTGTGATAATCTTCCCCCAGTTTCTAGCTGTTAAAATAAATTCTTCCCATGTTAGTAAGACTCCCCTGAGGCCTCAGGAGAACAGGTGCTCACTTGACCCAAGTGTCACCTCCACCTAATATATCACATCAGCCTTGGGGGGGAAAAAAATGCAGCCAAAGCTTTGCTCCCCACACCCACCCAGGGGAGGCCTGGCTCAGCACAACCCCAGCTGGAGACCTGCATGTGCTTTAGAAACTGCACGGAACGCTCCTCTTGAGAGAGAGACGGGATGTGCTTATTGTGCTGCTTGGCCAGCCTGCCTGCCACCATGCTCCGGTGATGAATGCTTCGTGGGAAGGCTCAAAGGAATCGTGCAAGGCTCCTGCTTGTCCATGGCAATTTTTGAGGTGAAGCACGTGTACTCAATGTCCTTCTACCAGGTGGCCATCTGCTGACTTTTTGAAGAAGGCCTCTGGATTCTCGTGGCTTTACGTTGCGTAGCTGGTACTGCTGGTCTTGGTCATGGAGAGGAACAGCTTCCTCTGCTTTTGGTGAACAAACGTTTTCTTTTGCAGCTCTCTCAGAAGTAGAAGGAAGTAAAAAAAAACTTGCTTCAGGGAGTATGTTCCTTCCTGCTGTAAAAAGTCTAAGGTTATCTAGTAATGACAACTCTTCTATCCTCTCTCCCAGCAACCTTGAGGTGAAAAGTGTCACTTGAAGTAGCTGAATGATGACATACCCAGAAAAAGGGAAATCCAGGCCTGAATATATGATCCTGTAGGTGTGGAGGCAGTATTATGATGAAAGCAATGGGGCATGTCCTCTGCACACATGGTTCTGGCTGCCTACTATTGGTTTTTGGTGGTGGGATTAAAAAATAGTAAATCCTACCTCTTCTGAGGAAGTTGCTGGGGACAGAGATGCTATAAAAACAAGTTAGAGGAGATTTCCCTGATATTAATATACAGGAGATGGTAGAAGAAATAGATGTCATTTTATCTGAATAATATCAAGACCCCCATTACATCATTACAACAGCTACCCCAAAGCCACAGCAGCCAGGTTATGCAATGCTGGACTTAAAGCATAGTTTACATTCTGATCTTGTTCACTACATCCCAAACTCAAGGAGCAGACATACTTAGGCTTTCGTTTTTGTCCATATCTAATTATGTGTGCTAATTATTTAGCAGGTTATTAATTATTTTGCTAATTATTTAGAGCCTGTATGTGACTGGTCATTCCAAATGATGTACAACATGGGTTGATTTCACACTTCATGCCGTGTTTATGCCAAATTCAGAAAGGCTTATATTTTTTCATTATTAGAGAGCAATGCAGAGGGGTGATTCTGAAATAGTTGTTTAAGGCAAGGTTCCTGGGAGCCTCAGCTGGAATTTCTGAGTAGCCAGCATTCTTTGTGTTCACTTGTAGGCTATGTGAAGCTGAACAGTCATGTTTTCCTGAATGCAGTGGTGCATGAGGACTTGGGGCTAGAGGCTTGTAGAAGTGTTTAGGAGCCATCATCTGATATGGAAATAGGTGCAACAGGACCTTATGACTTAAGTGACCAGCTGCTGCATTTCTGAGCATCTGTTAGAAGAGGACTCTAGGTTGTGATACTAATGATTTTTCACAACAAAGATGCTTCAGAAAATTAATCTGTTCATGGAATACTTTGTCAGCAAAAGACTTTATATATGGCTTGTAAATTCTTCACCAAGCTCTAAGAATAACAAACTGCTTGCAGGAAAAAAACCTAGGGATGTGCACATAGAAACATGAATAAATAGGAATTACTGCATTTATTTGGGGAGAAATGGTGAGCAAATGGAAGCAGATGAGAAATACACTGATGCTTTCAAAAGACTTCAGTTGTTCTGAGTGTCTGTTAGGAACTTACTGCCTCACTTCACATGTCTTGGCTAATATTGATATTCATTCCAGGATGGATCTAGGTTCAGGGGAATGGGATGGGAAAAGAACAACAGAGAAGGGAAATAGCCTCTTGTCTGTCACGTCATCCTTGTGCACATTGAGGAACTGGGGAAGAGAGGGCAGCCAGCTCCAGAGTATGGGTGGAAAAGTCAGAGAAACTTTCCCATGAGTCTCATTTCACTCCTATTACTAAGGCAAAGGAAAACCAGCTGTGGAGCTAGATGTCTGGGTGTGTGTTTTCTCCTGTAGCAGACTTACAAACTTTTCCTGAGGGCCACCTGTAGAGCAAAGCTTCTTTACTGCAGCCAGCTGGGAGTCACCAGAGGCAGGCTGAGTATTGTTATCATTTATTTCTGTTTGCTGTAGCCAATTAACCAAAAGCTTACTCAGTCCATAAAGAGCAATAGCCTGGGGAGCGTGGGAGGGAGAAGCATCATGAAGAGGCATTTTATCTTTGACCCACGCTCCTGGGCAGAGGATTGAAGGTCAATGCATACACATCATACTGGGCTGATTACGGTGTTGACAGCCATTCACTTACATGAAATTATCAATTGATCTCTGATTGCAGAATCTAATCAACGCTTAAAAAAAATACAGCGGGTAGAAAAGCCAGTTGGGCCGGATTGTTCTTCTGCATCTGGCTTTGTAGGAGGGGGTCTCTCCAGGAACTGCACAGCTTCCTGGGACAGCAGTTAATGCCACTTTCCCTTTTACAGCTTGGTGGGAGGACTGCCTTTGCTATCAGATGCCTGGTTTCTTATCTGACAGGTCATGCTGTCCTTTTGTAGTGTTTTAATTCAAGGAGCACAAATTTGCTCACCCATTACTGAAATGACATAGAATTGTGAACATATTAATGTTATGAAGATATGCACTTGGATTTGGCTCTGGGTGAAAGATTTGCATATCACAAAAGGAGTGATCTCTGGCAATATTTAAAAGTAATTAAAGATTTCTGGATTTCAGCAATCCCATATCCCCAAGAAAGTAGTGCAAAGTTTATCTCATGACAGTAATTCTTAAAACACCTTCAACGAACTTTACAGAAAGGGAAGCCACCGCATCTGGAAGGAGGCAGCCCCTGGGAATACTCAGCAGTGTTTGCTGGAGCCTGAGAATGGATTCAGGAAGCAGGATGGAACATTTGCAAGGGAAAATCTGAGAATTTGTATTATTTACAAAATGATGAACAGTGAGGTTTATCAAAAGGCATCCTGATGAAGTATGGATAAAAGGACTACTTTGGTAGTGTGCACTGATACAATTTTAACCAGTTTACTGTAAATTTTATAATATCAATTACTTTCTGAAACACCCAGTTGCAGGTGTCATTGTTTGGATAGTACATCTTTTAGCTGTTTGATTCTTAAGGTGTTCCGTTTTCATAGCAGAAAAGTTAGAAAATACCTTTTGTTATCATTCTGAAGGATCAGGAAAATAGAAGTCAAAATATCGTTTTCTGTTTAAGTTGCTAGTTTTGTGTAGCAAGTACCTTACAATGATCATAAAGAAAAATGTTGTTTGGTTGTTTTTTTTTTTAAAATGCTTGAACTTATCAGTACTGAGCTACATGGAACTGGTGTCAATGCATGGATTTTTCTCCTGGAGCTTTCCCCTTCTGAAGGCTGAACAGATCTGCTACATCACCATTCTTCTTCTAGCGGGATAGAGTATTTTCTAGCCATCTATACTATTTTCTGTTCTAAGTACACAGCATTTCAATTTCAACACCTTTGCTCTGTCACTGGAAGTTCAGTGGCCAGAGAAATTATGCAGAAGTTGGGATCCAGCATTAACCAGCCATTAATTAAAAGAATGGCAAAAATGTTACTTCTACACTTGTGTAAGCATTCTTGCACACCTCAGCCTTCCAAAGCTGGTAAGCTTGACAAGATCCAGTGCGCCAGGTGGGGTGATATTGATGTTGTTTTTTCCTGCTCTGACTAACCTTCAAAAGGCAGAAAGAACATCCATTTAGAAGCCTTAGGAACATTCTCCTTGTTTCATGTAGCAACTGATGAAATTACTCCAGTGAAAAATCAGAAAAACACTGCCATTAGCTGCAATATGAGAGCAATTCAGAATTCTTGCAAAGATCAGGGCTCTGCTGTACTAGGGGATGCTCAGGCACATAAGTAGGGACATACTTAGTCTGAGGAGCTTCATGTCTGAATAGTTACAAGGTTTTGGAATCCAGAATATTCTAAAATAGAAGAGTCTGTTCTCAAAGGTAACAGTAATGGCTTAAGAATACAGGGCTTTTAAAGTCACCAATAAGAAAGGGATTTGGAGTGATGGAATGTGCCTGCTGTTTTGCTAAGTAGTATTTGTGTGGGTTGTTTTTTCTACTAGCGAAAACAGGTATGAATGGACTTTCTTTTTTTCTCCTCCAAATGAAGGAAGCAATTCTTGTCTAATCAAAATGAAGCAAATGGACAAAGCATTTATGTTATGAAGCTTTGGTAAGCTGGAGCTCCATATATATGGAGCTTATAATGACACATCGGACCATAACAGAGAACAGAGAATTAAAAAACAGGAGAAAGGAGTATTTCCCAATCACTTGCTCTGCAAAAGTGAAGGTAACTGTTCATGCTGGGGGGGTTGCTCAAGCAATGGAGTTGTAATAATTAAAATTGGTACCTGTGTTCAAACACCTACCAGAGAGGCTCTCCACCTTCACAATCTGGTTTCTAAGCCTCTCAGGTACCCTACCACCAGTTGGCAGAAAATAGCTGTACTGTTTCAGTCCTGCTGCTTTATTTTCAAGACCAAGGATCTCAGAAGGCAGCAGAGAAACTGGAAAGGTTATCCCCTGCCCTCTCCTGATCTCACTGAGGTGGCTCTAGCAACCAAATGTATTTACACTCTCCTTTTAAAATGCTTTACAATTTAATAAAATGGAAAATCAAATTGCAAGAGAACAAAATGATTTTCATAAACATTGTTGTGGGCGAAGGGGTCCTTTGGATAATAGCACTTTTATCTCTGTTTTTGAATCTTCAGGCTGCCCTAAACACACGTAATAACAGTAAGTCATTCACAACATGCGCATTCTCCCAGAATTGCTGTATTAAAGAACTGTGTTAAACTGGTGGGGAGCAAAGGTATATTTTTTTTATTATCCCTGCAAACAGGAGAAAAGCTGATTGGTAGAAGCTGGCCTTGCTGCTATGTATAGATAAGATCTAAGCCTATGGAGGTCAGCTCAGACTGTCATAATTTACTACTCAAAGGCATTGTCCTGTGATCACACAAAACTGCAGGTGGAGGGACGGAAATAAATGGTGACATTTGGGGAGCTACAGTAGCGGAAGGTTTTATTTTTTTAAATGGCAGAGATTAATACTTATAGACTACAGTCAAACTGGAGAGCCATGGGGATGAGATTTCCCTCTTAATCAGAAATGTTAAAACAAATCCTCAGTCAACAGTCTGTGCACAACCTGTACTGTTACTAAGGTCAGGCTTTGGCTAGAACTGAAATGAGTTTGTATCATCCCAGCTGAGTCACGGAATTGGAGAGCACGGAGTGAGCTGGTGATGATGGGATGGGAGGATTGTCCTCAGATCTCCTCTGTCTCCTTGACCTGTCTCATGTTACTTCTGTAATAAGTTGTCTGCAAGAGAAGGGACTATGACTGTAGATATGGGCGTGCTCCAGAAGAAAACATGATCATTCCTTAGTGCCAGCTCCTGCCTGGAGTTTACGAAGTGAAGATGGACAGAAATCACGCCGTAGTCCCACTGTCTGCATTGCCCTTTGTGTGTCAAAGAGCACAGGGACTGAGATGATTTCCTGCCCCCCTCCCACTATCCCTACCTTCAATATCACTTGGTAGGACAGAGGGTCGAGCACAGGGGAGGGGAGGAATGAGAAACCTATAAGGCTGATACACACTGTCCTTTCCTACAGACTCTGCTTTGAGGAGTACTCTGATCAGTACCTGGGCAAAGACCTCAGGAATGTCGTGTAAGGTCAGAGTAAGACCTAAGTCAGAGTCCCAGACACTGACCTCCTGGACTTATCTGCACATCATCTGGTGTCAGACTAAAAGTCTCTCTCTTTGCTTTTGCTGTAAGTAAAATCCTGTGACTGAGAAGTTTTGTTGAAAGAAAAACCTTTTTTCCCCACAAAGTTTGCTGTCAAAAGACAGACGGTTTTGAATGAAAAGCCATTTCATCAGGGAATGTGTATCGGTTTTTATTCTGTAGATATTGGTTGGTTTGTATGTTTATAACAAGTGGAACATTTTGTCTCTTGTGAATATGGCCTGTTTGGGGAAAGCATGTTTTTTGATGGATGAGCCAGAGCCCTCTGTTATTAGAGATGTTTCCCCATTTGGACTCCAAGGGGGTGGAAAAGTTTATCCCTAATAGCAGGAAGCAGATATATCATCGTGAGGCGGAAATATTTCCCTCTGTGTTGTGGACTCATTGGTAACATTTTTGTGGAGAATAATTTTTTTTTTTTTTTTTCCTTTTCCCTTAAATTGTAAACTCTTGGCTAAAAGGGACCCTCAAAAGAAGCACTGGCAGAGCTGAGGTGGTGAAAATGGGAACAACCAGTTATACCCAAGGCCTCTAGACTTCCTTTGTACACAAACCCCCATTAGTTAATTCTTCGTTTGTTTCTAATGATATGAACTCATGGGTTTTAAAGCACTGTGGACTGAAAGCTTCCATTAGGAGAAGGTTGATCCAGGGGTTAGGAAACAGGCTTCTGGAAGTTAAACAAACTTTTGGAAGTTAAATTTTCTGTCCGGATGAATCTTTTCTATGTTACTTTACAGATAGGTCCCTTCAGTCTGTCAGGTTCTCATCTCTAAAAATAATATTTCCACCTTATCCTAAATGTGTTATGAAATGAATCTAGAAGATTGAGGCTGTCTCCCTGTCTGCACACACATGTACCTAGACTCCCTCCTTTCTGCAGAGATGTTACTTCATTCGTACAGCAAATTCACAGCTTCTAAGAGGCAAAAGTGTTGGCTTGTCCCTGAATCTTCTTTTCTCTTTGCTGTGCAAGATAACATTCTAAAGATAACCCAAAAATTCTGCCACCAGACATCAATTTCACAGCGCTCTCTTTAGCTAAGGCACATCTCGGTTGAATGCAACTGTCAATAAGCTCATCAAAAGAGGAGTTTGTCCACTAAGATCTGAATCAAGTGGTACATAGTATAACAGCGTGAGTCAAAACCCATTAACCTTATATTATAGTTTTATTAATATTTGAGCATTATTTATGTATTATAGCTATGTATTATTAATTATCATTTCTTTTATTTAAGCCTGAAGAGCAACAATATATTTTGCCCTCAGCTTAGGTGCTATTTTTCCTCTTCTATTAGTCTGTAACAAGCTGATGTTTCTTTCTGTGTGGAGAACACAAAGCCTGAGATTACAGAGCTGAAATCTATTCCATGGGGCAGTTCTTATTAATGCTCTGATAGTTCTTGCTTGAGTTTCCCAACCTGCAGAAATAATATAGACAGTGTCTCATTAGAGTGAGGCTAAATTTATGTTCAGGTACCTTCAGAATAGAGGTGTTTGGAGCTATACAATGTGTCTGTGTATCTGTGTGCATTCTGACATACACTACCCTTTCTCAGGAAAAGAGGTTGTAGAATTCTTTGCTCAGTCCAAGGATTTGAATCTAGTCACCTTCAGCATCAGGGTCAGAACAACACCATGTCCTCTTCTAAAAGTCTAGGGAGTATCTCACCCTGTCACCTAAGGAAACCTCAGGGTGCTGGGGATATATAAGCAGGATCACACCATTTTTGGGGTCATCTTCTACACAGTTCTTCACCTACCATTTCATTGTGAGTGCACCAATTGGGATTTTTGCCTATGGGCCCGATTAGAAACCCACTTGAAGTCAATAGGAGTCTTTCCTTTCAGCAAGCAGGATTTGAATGTGATAGTTTGTAAGACTGCTTATGCCTCACTGGGATGAAAGGCACTGTACTGAAATGTAACAAAAAAATGCCTTCTTCCACACGTTCCTATTCACATGAATTCAGGTACATCCACCTACTTCAGTACACTGAAATGAATATCCGCTATAAGAATAAAGCTTATCAAAGCCTAAACACAGCACAATCAGCCTTCTATGCAGATGCAAAACCTTCCTGAGCAGCAGCAAAAGGAATTAAACTCAACAGGGGAAGACAGAGACTCATTAAAAAGAGTTATAACAAATCAGTTATCAGACGTTTAAAGAATAAACTTGTTAGAATAAACCTGTTAAATAAATCCTCGGCAAAGCTAATTAGGTCGGTGTTCCACTGGCACAATGGCTCCCTTCTTCCATAGAAGACTTAATGATAGCATAAGCCTGTTAAAGGAATACACTAAGTATACAATAAGCCAGCTATTTAAAGGATACCTCAGTCAGTTCATCCTTTAAATCTGACCTACCTCCAGATTGTCACTGTTGAGAAATATCTCCTAAGCTCTAAATGCCTATTAGAAACTGAGGCCTGTGTGCCTTGTTTGTGAGAGACATCCATGGATGCTCCCTTTTTCTAAACAAACGGACTGGTGATGTCTGTGGAAGGACGACATGATTGAGGGGTTTTGTTTGCTTTTCTCTCTGTGTTGTACTCAAGGTGCAGATTAACCAACTGAACCTATTCTCAGAGCTTTAATGACAATATTGATCGACTATTGGTGAAGCAGCAAGGAAAGAAAGAATAAAAATAATTACTTTGCTCCTATATAGTGATTTTTGTCAGTGCATGTGTAAGGACAGATGATTTGGAGATTAAAGACGTTTAACTGAGGCTTGGTGTATCTGTGTTTGTCCTAGTTCTGCCTCTGGTTTTCTGTAAAGCATCTTCTTTCTACATCCTTCTCATAAACAACAGGATGAACAACAGGATGACTACTGTTGCCTTTTGATTTCACCTGTTGTGATACTGAAGTCTGTGAGGCAAGCCTTGTAACTTCCCTCAGGATGATCTATCTACAAAGCCAAATGAGGCTTTGGTAGAGTGAGTTAGCATTCCTGTGATGGCTTAGGCTTGCTAGTGTAGGTGACTTCACGAGTGGAGATGTAGATGCAAACCACAGTGCTCTCAGTACTTTTTCCACAAATACCTTACTATATTGCTACCCTCATGCCTTTGTGCTGCTGCGTAGACAAAAAAGCGGGTGGATAACTGCATTTAGCTCAGTTCTGGCTTCTAGGTGGAAGTTATACAAACAGCAATAATTCTGACAAGGTGAGAGCATTAGATTGGTATATTATTGTTTGTATCACATAGATGGAAGCAGAAGCAAAGTAGTGATCCCCTTGAGATTATGTGGCCATCCAGCAGCAGGGACAAAAAACAGAACCCAGGTGTCCGAGTTGGTCCTGCACATTTTAAGCAATAGATCACCTCCTCCAGAGGTGAACTGGGTGATTTTCTTCAAGAAACATGGGAATAGTTAAATGCTGACTAGCTTGGAGGGAAATGATCAAAAACTAGCAGGCAAAGAATGTTTATTTCTGGAGAAAAGTGTCACAAGTGAAAGAAAAAACAAGAACTGAACACTACATAAAAAAAAACACTTGAAAGCAACAGCCCTTTAAGTTGTCTTGAATGTCTGTGTGCAGAATTCATTTCTGGCAACCAAAAAAACCTCTTTGGCTCTAAAGACTGAACCTAGGGTATGAATCTACTGTAACAGCACTGGGACACTGAAGATGACAGTGCACCAGGGGAGAGGTCTGTGCTGGTTCAGAGCAGCCATGGACAAATGGATGCCAAGAGGTGAAAAAATAGGAAATAAGAACCTGCAGGATCCCCTAGACTGAATTTCTGCCTAATGTTCAACCCACTCCTGAAAAAATGCAGAGAATTAAGTGTTTAGTATGGAAAGCTGGAACATGCTGGTACCGCAGCATGTCTGAACAGCGGGAGGTGAAGAAGCATGTAGGCAAAGTTCATTGTTAGTAATATTACCATTAGCAGGAAAGGTAGCAGCTGAGTTCAGGACTGCTCAGGGAGAGGTGTGCATACACAGAGTAAGTAGCAATATTTGCTTTGGGAAGCATCCAAATAAAATAAAGAGAATGGATTTTTTTCTTTTTTTCTTTTTTTTTTTTTTAATACACACTCTTTAACATGCTGCTTGGGAAACTGTGGCATAAAAGCTACATCTAAATGGTCTGGCAGCTGTGCCTCACATACAAAGATCTTGGTCCTCAACATCTGGATAGGGTTCACTATGGCTTGTTTTTTGTTTACTTGACTGTGTTTCTGGAAACAGATTACCGAATATTTTGATTTGTCTTTCCTGCTCTGACCACTGGCCAGAACAGCCTGAGAGGCCGTGTTTATGCAGAGAGTTTTTGTAAAACACTTGGGCATGTGCCTTTCAACATAGCTCCTGAAAATTGATCACATCAATTTTTTTCTTAACAAGATGAAAAGTCACTATTGTATGTGTGAAATAACATCGCTCGAGGCTTGTGGTTACTGTATGGTAACAATAACTCTACTTCTCAGGGTGCTGGTATGCACTAGATATCAACCTTGTGACTCACTGCATACCTGAGGCGAAATGCAGTTATCTCAGAGTAGCAGCATGCTCTAAAACATGTCATTCCTTAGTGATTCAAATTCAGATTTTCTCCCAAATACATAATAGATGATACCCAGCAGGGGGAAAAGAAAAAAAAAAAAAACCCAAGGAAAAAAAGGGGGAGGAGGGGCCATAAAACACCTACTTCTTACTCCTCTTCCTATATTCAGTACCTGACAGGTACATTGGTTTGGCCAAAGATAATGGTGATAGCCAATTCAGACCTAGACTACTGTTGATGAAAAAGTGTAATTTGGTTGCATGAATCTGTTGTAAGGTGCTGGATTCTCTACCCTGGTGACCTGGATCCTCGGGCTCTAGAAAATATTATTTACCCGCTTTGTTGTGCGGCAGATACCCGTGTGTCTTGGTCATGATTTATAATCCAGAGATAAAAAGACAAACCATCCTTTCTAGGAGCTGAAAAAAATTGCCCATTCAATTACAGTATATCAGCATCAGTTTAACAGTCATGCAGTCGGATGTGTGTACATGTTAGACTTTATGCTGTGGGTGGGACCATTCTGTACCAACATCCAATCGTATGACTTTAGCACAGCCCTACTAGATGTGCACTGGATAATCAGGAAAGAAACACTGACCCTCTAACTCTTATTGACATGCTTCAGAATTAGCTTAGGCTATGGATGACAGTGGCTGTCCACTCCCTCCAGCAACCCCTGTTAATCAAGCTAAGAGATCTCTTTCTCCTTCCTGCTTCATAAACATCAGCGATATCGGTGCCTCTCACTTTGCCATTTCCTTTACAATGAACATTTTTGGGGCTCTGGAAGATATGAAACAGATGCAAGAACATAGATATGTTGGAATGAGGAATAAGGATAAAAAAAGCCCAATTGAACATTCCAGTCTCTGCATTTGACTGCATGCGGTTTTCATCTACCAACTTTCTTTTGAGTGGTCTGAAGTGCTGAGTGATTGTGGGTAGAGGCAGAGGGAGGCTTGAAGCCTTCTGTGCAGTGTATGGTTCATGACGGGTTGGGAGTTACAAGTAGTTCCCTTTTGAAAGCCTTCATCCAAGTTCAGAAGGAAACTAAGCTGCAGGTGATGAATACTGATGACTTGTACTTGGTACCAGACAATAGTAACAATAGTGAATATGAAAGACTATTAATAAAGAGGATGGATTTGTGACTAAGATGGGAAAATCAGCAGATTGCTTGCTCTTCCGTGTACCACAGCAAGCTCGAGAGGAATGTATTCAACTCCTCTAGCTTAATCTCTCTAAAATTTAGGAATTTGGCCTAAACTGCTGGTTTGGTTCCCTTTAGAGTCAACACAGAGAGTGCTAAATGCAGAAGAAAATTAATCCCATGTTAAAGATAGTGTCTAAGATAACTGGTAGAGTGAAAATTACCCCTTTCTGTTGGCCTGTTCTGATTTCACATGAATTCCATGGATCAAATTGTTAATTTTTCATCAGTTAGCCTTGGCCAGGAACCTTCATATCAATGACACCTGGGCAACAATCAGTTCTCACTGTTCCTTCTGCCCACTACCTTTCCCTAGACCTGACTGTATAGTGATCAGTGTCTTATTTTAATCTTCAGTGAGAGACAAACCACTATTATTTCTTTCTTCATCTGCTCCCTAACCAAGATCACTTAGAAAAGTACTAAAAAAGCTAATCAGCAATCCAGATCTCAGGAGATTGACAATCTCATTCTGCAACCTCCAGAAGCTCACAGTGCTCAGAACAAGTATCCTGAAAGGTGAGTGCCTAGGACAGCTGAAGTTCAATTTTGAGGCTCTGGTATTTCTTCCTTTCTTAGCTTGATGCTGGAAAGAGATTTATCTCAAAAGATAAATTTGGGATATTTAATTTAGGAGCTGTGCAAAGATGGAGAAGCACCTGCTTGGAAAGTTTGGTGAGTTCAGAGTCTTTCAGGCTTCTGCACTGAGGATGATTCAGTTTAATGCAGAGGAATCAGCCATCAGAAACTCCTTTCATGGGGAAAACAAATAAGTATCATTCCCAACTGATTCTTCCCATTCTGCTGGGACCTGCCAACATTTTCTCTTAGCTTGGCAGGGGATTCCAGCCTTCCCCTCAATCCATGCTCAAACTTTGACTGTAAATCTTTAATTCTGCATTAGGAATTGTGGAAACAGTCGCCACTAGCCTCTTAGCCCTGGGCCTTGAGCCCACTCCCGGACTTCTCCCTACCATCCAGCAAGACAGCCTCCTATTTGTCTGACCACACAGCCCTTCATATCACTCATCCTGAGTTGTGAACAGCGAGACATCCACTCACGTTTTAAGGGATGTCAATAACAAATGAATATGGTTGGTACTTAGGACTTGGATATCTCTGTAACCAGCAGAAAGCACAGTCTAAATAAGATCACTACTTACTGTGATACTGTTTGCAAAGGAGAAAGAGGAAATAGATTTCACAAGAGACTGGGAGGGCACCAGAATATCAATACAATGCTCACAAAGCAAGTTTAATCCATTTTTAGCCTGTAATAAGCAATGAAGTCTGCAAAACCTTGACAAGAATACATTCTGCATCCTCAAGAAGGGCAACATAACAGGATATGTGGAAAGAATAGGTTTGCTGGTATCATGAGAAGAACTCAGAGCAGGGTCTGATTATTTTCACCAGCTCATGGGACACTGAAATGAGTTTTTGCTGTAGAATCACAGACAGAAATAAGTATTCCCCGTATGCAGCTGGCACACACACCTCCTTCTGCACGAGATAAATGGAACTTTGTACTGGTCTGTCTGGGACAGAGTTAATTTCCTTTATAGCAGCTCATGTGGTTCTGTATTCTCAATTTGTGACCAAACCAATGTTGTTAACAGGCTGGTGTTTTAGCTGTTGCTGAACAGTGTTTGCACAGCATCAAGGCCTTCTCTGTTTCCCACTCTGCTCCCCCAGTACCTAGATGGGGAGCTGAGCAAGAGGTTGTGAGGGGACAGGACCAAGTGGATGACCTAAGCTAACCAAAGAGATATTCCATGGCATATAACATCCTGCTTGGCAATTAAAAGGAAAAAAAAAAGGGGGGAAGGGGGGGGGTGTTAGCTAGGTTAGCCATCTTTTGCTTGGGAACCATCTGGGCATTGTTCTGCCTGTGGGAGGTGGTGAATGATTGCCTTTGCATCACTTGGTTTGTCTTCTTTATCTCATCTTCTCCTGCTCCTTCCGTTATTAACAATTTTTCTCTCCAAGTTTTGTGGCTTTTACTCATCCTTTCTCCTTCCCTCATCCCACTGGAGTCCAGGGTGGAGGGGAGTGAGCAAGGGGCTGTGCAGTGTTTAGCTGAATACTGTAGTTAGCCCACAGCCACAACACACTTGGAGCACACAGTGGAAACCTGTTTGCTCATTTTTGTGGCAGCTGTTATGTGAACAACCCAGATACTTCTCTCGGCTTTCCAGATCTCTCAGTTTCATGTGAAGTCTTCCTAAATTTCTAATAGACAATCTAAATAACCATTTCCCTATTGTCTCCAACACTGTAAATGTATTTATTTATGTAATTATTTATTTATTTTGCCTAGTGCTTGCAAAGGGGATACTCTGTTTTTTACACCGTGGATGTTTTGCTGTTCTCCTTTGTATTCTCTCTTGATTGACTTGTTTCTGCTTTCTTTATGGGAAGAGTATAGTTTAAAAAAATTCTAGACATTACTTTTAAACAACTGTTGGAAGAAGGGGAAAAAAAAGTGGGGATTGGACATGCTAAAATTGTTAACAGCTCAAAAAAAATCCTTACTGGAAGAAGAAATGAAAATCCTTGTTCAATGGAGCTTTGCTGATTTGGGGTGAAGATCCAGGCTTTGTTCGTTGCAGGGAGAAGGTGAGTTGAAATATCCAAGAACAGAGATCACTGAAAAGAGAAAGCTACTGAAGTGAAATAATTTTGTTTTTAGAAATGGCATCCAGAAACCTTATCTTTGACACATAAGAACAGACTCATAGCTAAATATTCTGTAACCTGCTTAGGTTTCCAAAGCAGCAAATTAAACCAGTGGACTATGCAGTGAGTGTCCATTCAGATGAGCAAAGCTCATTGAACACAACAATACTGTAAGAGAACATGTTGAATACTCAATGCACCAAATAATCCTCTTTTGATCAGAGACAGTAAAAGCTTTTGGGAAAGAGGTAGCGATAGTGTGTATATGAACTGGGGGGGGGGAGGAACATTCTGGGACAGGAAAATGATGAGCAAAACTACTCTTTGATTTAGGTTTTCCTCTTATTATATGATATTGATAGTGATTCTTCCAGGCAGGACACTGGTCCCAAGAGTTTGTTGACTCTGACTTTCTTGAAGAAGCTGTTAATTTGTAGCGAGTATTTGAGTTGTCCTCTAGGTCTGTGAGAGTTTTGTGTGCCTGAAAAGTATCATCTCACCTGTTTTCTCTCACTCCCCCTTCACAGGAATATGAAATACCAGGCTGGGTAGTTCCAGGTTCTGCCAGACCCAATTGTACAATAGCTGTCCCAGGTGTAGTGAGAAGGACACCCAGAATTGTTGTGTTAGTTGAATTGGTAAATCCCAGGTGATTATAGAGCTTGTTCATGGAGCCTTTGCTTTGATTTCAAACAACCTTATGTAGGGCAGACCCATTCTCATAAATACCAAGAGCACCCATGAAAGAAGACACTAGTGATAACACCAAACAGCACTGATTAGTTTAAAAAAAGTGCAAAGTGCTTTGCATTTGTTTATATGTTCTGTATAAGGCCTGATCCTTCTAACTTCTCTGCCATGATGTGAGCCATTCCTTTGTGGCCTTGTAGCAGGGGAATCGGTGAGAATCACTTCAACCTTTTATTTGAGCCAATGTGACAGACTCAGGGGTGGCTTGCTAGGAAGTGTGCTTTGTGGCTGAACAGTCACTTGGAAAAAAAGTCGAACTCGGAAGCTTTGGGTACACTGTAACTGAGATAAGCTAAGCTTCAGCCCTATCGAAACAGCCTGGAGTTTAACCAAACAGCTTCTAATTCTGCTTAGGAAAGATTTGCTGAAGATTTAGCTGAAGACAATGTTCTGTAGCCACAGGGGATGGGTGAGAGAAGGACACTGTGTCCTTGCAGGCCAGAGAAGGGGAATGGAAGGAGGGTGTTTCCCATTGCCCTCCTTGCCCTATATGCCCTGCACAAGGTGGCTGCAGTTTTTCCCCTCTGTCAGCACAGCAGAGCAGAGCACAGCTCAGCTAGTGACTGACTTGTCTGAGGGGTCCCTGGATGGAAACCTCACACAATGGCAGGAATTGTCAAATGCTCTTCCTACGCCGGGTTGCCTTTGCTGAGCTGCTGAGATTGATCTGGGTGGGTCACGTCTTTGCGGCACCCCCGTCTCCATTTCCCATCCCAAACCTTCTCCGATCCCAACGGTTGGACTTTCGCCCGCCCTCCCGGGGCGGACCCAGCCGAGCACCCGGGCCGGGAGGCACCGGGAGCTCAGCCGGCTGCCCGCTGCCTCCCGGGGCGGCTCGGCTCGGCTCCCAGCTGCTGCTGAGCGCTGCCCGTGGAGGCGGGGCCGAGCCGGCAGAGGAACGGGCAGGGGGACAGGCAGCGGCCGGGGGGGGGGGCAGCGCTTGGGGCGCCGGGCCCGGTGCGGCCCCCGCCCCGTCCCCGCCCCGCCGCTGTCCGCGGTGCTGAACCTCGCCCGCAAGCCGGGGTTGGGGGGGGTTGGCTCCTTCCCCACACCTCCCCGAGGGGAGGTGGGGCCCCCCTCAATGTGGAGTCATTGTCGTGTGTGTGACCCCCGCCCGGCATCAGCTCCGTGCCCGGCGGATCGAGCCCCGCGCTGCCTGGCTCTGGTGAAGAGAAAATCACAAGGCGGAGGAGGGGGGAGGGGGGGAGAGAAAAAAAAAAAAAAATTAAAAATAGATGGGGGCTGCCTGGAATCGCAACCCGTCCCGCTGCAGCTTCCTCCCCAAATACGAGGGGCAGACAAGTTTAGATCCCCGCACAGCCCCGTCCAACGGCCCTTCCCGGTCTCATCCTCCCTTCCCACGGCCCAGGCTCCGTCTGGCCGGAGCTTAAGTCCCTCCTTTTTGCCTCCCCCACCCCCCCCCCCCCCCCCCCCGGCCCCTCCCCTTATCTAATTATGTACAAAACACTTCTTAGAATAAAATGGCCAGGCTGGGGCTCCTCCCTGCTTTCCTCTTCCCCATTCATCCTCTTCAGACCGCTCCAAGCCCCTCCCCCGGTGGCAAGCCCAGCCTCTCGCTTCCCTCCTGGAGCCCTTTTCATTTTTATTTCTAACCCCCTCTCCATTCTCCCTGCTGCCTCTGTTCCTTCCCCCGATGGCTACGAACTGAGCAGCAGAAGAGAGGGGGGGGCACAGGAATAAGGAAAGAGGAAAAAAAAAATCAAGGAAAAGGAAGAGGGGTGAAAAAAAGGATTTTTTTTTTTTTTTCTTTTTTTTTTCTTTGCCTCTGCCCTTAATGCCCGCGATCTGTATCAAGGAAGGGGATTTTCTGTCTGAGCATGAAAAGGACTGCTAGAGCCCCAGGATTTTCACGCCTGCATTATCAGCCCAGCACCCAGTATGCGAGCTGGACAGAGAAGCTCTCCCACAAGTTCCTACCGAGCCGAATAAAAGCCACGGGCGAGCAGATCTCCTCCAGAGAGGGACGTTAGCAGCAGGTAAGGCGAGCGCTGCGCTGCGGCTGCGGCGTTGCCCCTGCCCCGGCTCCCGCCGGGCTCCCCGTCCTGCCTCGGCCGCGTTGTGTAACGCGCCCCGCGGCTCCTCTCCGCCCCCGGCCGCGCACACGTTTCCCGCTGCCTCGCACCCCCGCCCTGGGCAGCACCGAGTTGCCGGGGGGGCTTTGGGAAAGGGGGGGGAGCGCTGGAGTTCTGCAGCCCGGTTAGCGATTGTGTGTACGTGTGTGTGGTGAGAGTGAGGCCGAGATTCGCCGGTAGTGGGAATACTGGGACCACTGGTTCCTACTGGGGAAAAGATGAAGCCTCTGGAGGATGCCCAGCAGTAGGGGTTCAGCCCCCGACTCGGCGAGGCGGGGGTGATGGTGGGTGTGGGAAGTAGCCAGGATCCATCTGTATTCCAGAGTATCGATAGGTCCCGCGGGGCGGGGGGGGAACGGGGGACACCGTCCCCAAGGAGATGGTGTCACCTCCGCTTAATCCACTGCTCCGCTGTCTCAAGTGACAAGCAAATCGCGGAGGAAAAGGAAAGTCTGTCGCCTTGAATCCCACACTGGGCTGATTGCCTCTACATCTAGTGGGGACCGGGAGACAGCGGCAGAGCCGGGGGAGGGGGGCGATGGCGGGGGAGCTGCACCCCACAGCTCCGGAGGGCGATTTCCCCCGCCTCAGCTCTCAGTGCTGCTTGCGAGGCTGGTGTGGAGAGGAACTTTGCCTTTTTCAGTCCGTGGGAACTAGGGGGACAGAGGGCACCTCCACGCCATTACATCATCCCCGGGGTCCAGCACAGCCTGGGTCTAAAGACCCAGCGATGATCCAAAGAGAGCAGGGCTGTAGGTGTGTGTGTTTTGGCTTTGGAGAGTCCCTCCGTGTTTTTACTTGGCAGTGGGGAAGGGGAGGAGGTGTCACTTCTTAGGTGCAGTCTCTTCTTCCTGGAGAGGAACAAGCAGCAGATGAAATGCTGTCAGTCTTAATGTATGAATTTAGCTTTGCGATTGACATCTGCACTAGGTAGGAGAGAAGGGTCCTTCATGCTTTACTCTGGCTGCTCATCTGGGTACATAATAATAATCTCTTAATGGCAGGAAAGCTGGTTTCCCAGGAGTTGTAGAGAAGTATTTGGGGGATGGTGAGAGGAGGAAGTGGTGAGGAAAGAGAAGATGAGGCTTTGGTGTAAGAAATATGAAAGGATTTTTATTCCTTATAAAGGAAAAAGATTGATCAGATCTGCTTGTGAGCGACAGACAGACAAACCCGGACTCTCTCCCTCCCACACACAACACAGACAAGGAGTCGTGGTGTCCCTCGCATGCGTGTACACGTTAAGCACACAAAACACATGCTGTCGAACTCGCGCAGTCCACCCCACGCAGCATCTTGGTCTCGCTCTCACATGGATGCCAGCACCTCCTCGAGCGAGGCAGCTCCACAGTTCCCACACACTCAGACCCACAGGCTTGATCTACACACGAACACACCGGAACATGTAGAAATAGCTGCACGGATACCTCATTATGCGACTCAAACATCCAGACATTCACATGAGCACACACATGCTGTCATCTTTGCAGGTCTCAGTAGGTGGTTTGTTCCTCCAGTGTAGTCTCGTCACCCTTGCAGTTAGTTCCAGACATTGATTTGGGGTTTGTCTGACTCCAAAGCCCTTTGCGACTCAGCAGAAAAAGCTCACTATGTTTTGTGTGTCTACATTTGTTTTACTGCTCTTTGCGTATTCCCAGGACTCAGTAATGATTTCGATACTGGAAAGGCAGATGAGTAGCAGACAGGGGACCGGGGGAAAGTCTGGGGTCACCGGTGGCAATCCCATACCCATCATCCCCTCTCTGATCAAGAGCTGGAGTCTGTGAGTACAGGAAGTGCTCTGCTGGAGTTGCAGTGCTTTTTTTTTTTATTCTGTGTGCGACTCTGCAAACCCACATAGGCACCTATAGCTAAACCAAACAGCGCGCGGCTCCGCTTCAGCATTACCCTGCTTCAGTGCAAAACCCTCCCACCCTTAGAGTACAAATGTTCCTGTGCCTTTGCGAGCCCCTTTGATCAGGAGTGGCATAGTATGTGCAGGGGAGATGGTGTCACTGGTGTATTTAATCAGCATCCCCCTCTGACCTTCCTCCCCTTCCCCTCTTTTCATAGGGCCTAGCGAGGACACTCCACAACCCTAAAAGTGCAGGAATATTATTGAGGATGACTAAAGTCTGTGTTAAAACTTTGGAGAGGAGGAACATACGGTAAAAAGAGCTTGCTATAGGTAAAATGTGTCCCAAAAGAGATGACGGAGAGTGTGCCTGTGTTCCCTCCTCACCTCCACTGTTTACTACATTGGAAGTATGTGTAAGGCTGATGCGCAACACTACGTGGGAATGGGGCTGCCAGCAGACAATAATCATTGTTGTCTGTAGAACAGAAATAGTTCAAAGCCAAATCCTTCCGTGGTTGCTCAGGCAGGAGTCCCACCGCCTGCTCTGAGTGCGTGGCTGGGGAAGGCACTGCAGAAACTGACTCCAGTCCAGAACTGGAGCATCCATACCCATCTCCTTGCCCACCTTCAGAAATGGATGTGGATTTCCAGAGTTCATCCATGGCTCTCTGTCAGCACCGTATTTACAGCTGATTCAGACACGTTAAGAAGGCAGGAAAAAAAAATTTTTTTCTTCCTTTTTAAATTTTTTTTCGTTTTAATGGCTAAAGAGCATAAATGATGGCGAAGAGCCTCAAAAGCGCCCTGAGGCGTGACATTTGTAGATACGGGAGGTAGGAGAGAAACCTACCCTTCCCCCCCCCCCCCCCCCTCCCCGTTCCGCAGCCGCGCAACTCCGCGCTCCGCTGCGCCAGCGCGGAGCCCCCTCCGCGGCGGGGCGGGAGGTGCCGCCGTGGCCCAGGAGGGGGCGCTGTGGCTCCACGCAGCGGCCGCGCGGAGCGGGGCGCGGAGCGGCGCGGAGCGGAGCCGAGCGATCGCCCCCCCCCCCGCCGCCTGCCCCGGGCTCGCTGAGCTGTAGCCAAGCGCTAATAATAATCTGGGGGGCGGGCGGGGGGTGGGCGGTAAATAACAACAGGGCTCTTTTCTCCAAGGAGCCCAGGTGCAGCTGAATGGGTTGGGGCCGGATCCTTCCCGGCTGCGAACCCGCTGGTGCGTGCGGGAGTTCTGCTGAGGATCTGGCCCGATACACGCAGGAATCTTTTACCCGGTGATGAAATGCAGCTACTTCTGGGACAGAGCCCAGCAGCTTTTCCGTGCCAGCAAATACTACAGGGGAAGTGAAAAATCACTTCATGCATTGAAAGTGCAGAGATGAACTTAGTGAGGCAGAATATAAATTACCCGGAGTTAGGTAGCTTGTGCCCTGTGGTTTGATTTACACCATCCCTCCTGCAAAAGTATCATGGGATTTTTTAACAACTGTAAAGACCTTGGCCCATTTCCTTCCAGGCCACGCAGAGAGGCTTCCCAGAAGAGGAGAATGTCCCTGCACGGAGAGCTCTGGCTTGTAAACAGACCTACAGACCATGGTCTGATCCTGCCCTTCTTCCTCTTGCTTGGAAGGTGGCTGCTGCCCAGGGCAGGATGCTGAGTGTCTGAATGGTGCTGTGCTGAGTCAGGGCAAAGCATCTCCTCCCAGCTATGTGCGATACCCCAGCATCTTCCTGGATGCCAGGGGAGGTTTTTTCCCTGCTCTCTGTGCCTCTGCATTGCCGTGTCCAGCCGACCTGCTGGAGCTCGCTTGGACAGGGCTGCAGCAGGCTTGTGGCCTGTCATCGGTACGGAAAAGGGAAATGGTATCATGCAGAGAGGCCTGGGGAAGGAAACTGGACATAGATCTACTAGGGTCTTCTGTCTGCAGAGAGTCAAACATGGGCAGAGCTGGACTAGACAAAAGAGGTGTTATTCACCAGGGTTCAAAAGTAGGTGTAGGATGGCTGTTGCTGACTCGACGGGCTAAGCTGTGCTGGTGCAGGGAAGAAAAAGTACCAGGACTGGTGGGAGGGAGGAATGGGAGAGAGTGAAAAACAGAGGAGCAGCTGATTTAGACTGAGATGAAGACAACCGAAGGACTCAAGTTTATTCAGGGATGCTGGATCAGATCCTAAGTGAAGGTGGCATAAATTGGGCAGAAACATGCCATTTTGAAAAGGAGCTACGAGTCAGGCCCAGAATTCCCTCTGTGGCTGGGTTGGGGAGTTTAATACAACATGTCTAAACCGTTGCAGCCCCCAGCTCAGTGAGCTGTTTCCTTGCAGCCTTGAGGCAGGACCTGCAGGCAGCATCACAGGAGAGAGAGAAAGACGCTTATTTATTTTTGCTATTTGTTCTTCTGAAGTCATGTGCTCTACATCCATTTTATTGTTGCCTACAAGGCGCAGCTGACAGAGCTTAGCTATGCACAACGCTGTTGCTGTGCCTGCTGACAGGCCCGTGCCAAGCGCAGTGCTGGGTGCACCGGTACGGGTACGGCGGCACCGGTGCCCCTGCGGCTCTGGTAATGGCATGTCTCTAGGTGTTGACATAGCGTTCCCCAGTGCTTGAACTCTCAGACACACGATTGCCTGCTCCTGTTTCAGAAAAACAACTGGTTGCACTGCTGATGGATCACCTCTTACACCGGCAATAGAAATAACAGTAAGTCAGGGCAGCAGCAACTGATAGGAGTAAATAATCTCAACCAACTTCAAATGGTGGCCTCCAGAGGAGGACAGAGCGAACAGCGTTGGCCAGACATACAGTGGTGTTGTTCACTGTTTATACTGGTGATAGAAATGCTGAGCAGACGTAGACACTCAGTTGCCAGGACCACCAGTACAGCTTTCAACGCCCCGAAAAAATTCTCTCTGTGCATTGGCGGTGGACACTGTTCAATGGAGTATGGTCATCACAGTGACATCTTTCCTCCCAGAGGTTCACAAATTACAGCAAAGCCAGCTCTGGGCTGACACAGACCAAGCAATGACACAAAAGCTTGCTAGCTAAGCTATGAGGGGTTCTTATATATAAGAGAAGCTCCAGGAAAAAAAACAAACAAACCCACAACAAAACAAACCAATTTGCTTCAGGGCTTTTTGTTGGAAATCAGAACAGAATACAGGAGCAGAGGGAGCTCTCCCACTCCCATCCATTCTCCCATACTGCCCTATTTCCAGCCGAGTAGCTCTGGATCTTGCAGTCTCTTCATGCTTGGGACCTGTCTCGTGGCTATCCTGATAGAAAGTGTGCGCTTTCATCTGGTGTTTATAGAAGATAAAGCCTGGAGCCTTATGAGAGGTCTTCTTATAACTTGGACTTTTCTATCTATGCATATTTCAGCCAAAATATGTTGTACAGCAAGTACCTGTGAAAAGCTTCAAACTGCTTGCTGTAAATCATCACAGCCTGTTGAAGCCAGGGGAGTTAACTGGCTTTGTGGCAAGCGAGGATCTCTTTCTTAGGGTTTGATTTAGAGTGTGATTTAAAACCTGGCCTATGCTCTAGACTCTGCTGTGTCCATCATGATTTTGGATGCAGTTTTGGCCAGAAGTCCTGAGTCGGCACAACTGATCCTATTTAGCCATCTCTTTACCCTGCTGGAGCTGCGTATGAGGTTGTCAGATACATTGCTAACGTTGGAGACCTTTGTAGTAATTTATCTTTGCAGTTGTGGCTGCTGACTTGCTAAACAGGGCAGAAGACAGGGAGGGTAAGCTTTAAAACCAATGTCTCGTGCAGGCAGTACATTCCAGGTGTGACTGCAGGACCAGAAGAATAAATAAGAGAAGTTTGCTCAATAGTTGAGAGCAATAGTTAGAAAATTACAAAGAAACTAAAACTAACCAAGGAAGGATGGAAATCAGCTGAGACCCTAGAGGGGAGGCTGAGGATTCAGGGCAGGCAGAGGAACCAGGACGAGCAGGTGTGAATCTTTAGCTGGACTTCAGGGATCAGTGGAATAGAAGCAGTGAGACAGGCTACGAGTGTCGGAGCAGCCTGGCTGCCTTCAGCATGTGACTGCCCTTCAAGCAGGTACAGATGGTGAGCGGGTAAGCGAAGCCCTCAGACATATGCTGGGGTACATATGTGGCTATGGGTCCCTCCTGGCTCAGACCACCTCCTTGCCTAGAACGTGAGGATGCTGGATTTGTTTCAGCCATTTCTCACACTGCTTTGTGCTGGGGGAGATTTGCAGTTGAAATTAAATGTGTGTTTTGAGGGAGCAGGGAGAGCTTAGGAGGTACAAGGTGAGACTGGACAATGCTTGAGAAATACTGAGAAAGTTGAAGGAAAGAACTAACTAAGACAGCGTAATGTTTGTGCTAAAGTTGTGAACGGAGATAAAAAAGCAGCAACAAGGATACATGTAATGTAGCCTTAAGACCAGCAGCTATTTCTAGAATTGCTTATGTCATGTTGTCCAAATTATGAGTTGCTTTTGCAAAACAACTCCAGGCTTTGCTGTTTTATGCCTGAGAATGCTGATAATGTGTTTATCTGCCATTTCCACTCTTCTCAAAGAGAACTATGAAGTATTTGAAAATGATGGTGGGTTGCTGTACCGTATTTTAGGCCAGTGAATAGACAAATCTAATCAGCCAGGGAAAAGCCAGCAGTTAGGATTCTCCCATAGTATTTGTATGATGATGGCTTAAAGTAACCTAATATTGGTAATTTGAGTTCTTGTAAGTATTTTGACAAAATCCTTTGCATGCATTTAGAGATACAGGTGTATCAATCCTCTTATTCTTGGGTGAGAAGAGATAATGTCAAAGGACAGTGGTTAGAACTGGATGTGTTGCTTGGGGTATTCGTTAGTGACAGGGAGGAAGGAGTGATACGTTTTGGTGATGGAGCTGGATGGGGCCTTGTTAAGAGTGGGCAAAACTGAGAAGTGGCCTACCCAAAATAGGAGGGCACGGAGGGGTCAGAAAGGCCTGGATGATGGCTGTCGCTCCAGGGATAACCTTTTGGGTTGTTTGGAGCCATGCAGTGTCAGTAATCTGTCTCAGAACCATCATGTGCAGTGTCACCAAGAAGCCAAGCTCTTGTGGGTGTGGCTAGTTCTTTATTAAGTCCTTTTATGCTTCTGGTTTTCATAATACTCTGCAGTAGTGGAATTAGTTATGCGTTATGTGCAAAGATGGTTTGTTTGGGATAATTTTTTTATTTTTAGGTCTGGTACCACATAATTTCCTTGGGTGTCTCCAGCTTTCTATGGGAAATAGAAGGAGTGAATAACTTTTTCTCATTGTCCATCTCTCCCCTGTTTGTGACTGGATATACATCAAATCATATTCCCTGTCTAACTGGCACGCAGGATACGTAACCGAGTGCTTAGCTGTTGTTCAGAGTATCAAATACAGGCTTGCTTTCAAAAGTGTGCTCGAGTGTTGCTTGAGTGTAGCCATGACTGCAAAGGGCCTGATCCTCCAATCTGAATCACAGACGAATTCTTAATTACAGTCCCACAGACATAATGAAACCTGTTTCCAGGATCAAAGTCTAAGCAACAGCAAATCCATACGCGTGCTGAGTGCAGAGTGAATCATGTTTGGGATCTGTTGGAGTTCATCTTCTTTGTTCCAAAATGCTGGTCAGGAAGGCAGAAGAAATATTCCCTGGGATATTATAAAGACTAACATATCATCAGAGGGAGATTCAATGAAGATTAATGGCAAATTAGATGGATACTTGAGACATTAAAAAGAAGGACGGAAAATAGAAGTGATATTATAATTGAACCATATTAATATATTTTAAATTGCTTTACAAATATTAGCAAGTTAGATAAGGAAAGCCTGGAAATAATAGTTTATTTAGTCTGGAAAAGCTGGGAGTAAGAAGGGAAGTTTGGGTTCCAGTACAAAAGTATATGAAGGTTAGAATGAAAAGTGATCAGAAACCTTTTAACACTTTGATGATACAAGAACAAGGGGACACATCAAAATTAAAGGACACAGTTTTTAAAGCAAATTAAAAGGAAATAGTCCTTTCTTCAGTGTATAGAGGAGCTACACAATTCCCTGCTGCAAGATGTCGCTGAGATGAAAGTCTGGGTGGATTTGAAGTGTAAAAGGCTACATAACTTCGTAGCAATTAATAGCATTTGCAGCTCTGCAATCTAGGACAATGGTAATCAGATCTCAAGCTTCAAAGCAAAAGCTGACCACCTTCTGGGGTCAGGAAGGACATTTTATCTCTGCATAGAAAGACTATAATATGGTTGGCCAGGTAATATGACTGGGTATGCTCGATCCCGCTAGAAGCTAAGTCAGCAAGAGATTAGCAAATTGCTTCTGTGGGTGCTGGATTAAGGTATTATAAAAAGGTTTTCATCAATGCCAGACAGAATATCAATCCAACAATCTCTTCTTCTGTGTCAACTCCCACAGAAGTAATTTCACTGATTACTGTAGATATTGAAGTAGGACATGAAATGGGTGGTTATAAGCCGCGGCAATGACCCTGAGCTGCTCGTTTCAGGTTCCTCTGTCACCACTGTTATCTGCAGGATGGTGAAGAGCTCGGAGGAGCCTGGAGTCTCCCAGTGCTGGGAACTGTACAGATGCAAGCTCCCTGCCCTGGAAAGCCTGCAGATCAGACAGAGGAGGAGGAAAAGGAACAGGGAATGCCGTCACCTCTGCTCAGTACCATTGGAAGTGCAGCACAAGGCTCAGGGATCAATTCAAATCCTATTAGAGTCGGTGCAAGCATTAGGAATAGGAGCTTGGGCTTGGCCTTGACAGATTGTGAAAGTAGTTGGTTTCAAGGTAACAGAACATTTTAGAAAGCAGAACCTTAAATATCACAGTGAGATATGCTGAACACTTGGAAACTCAGCCTCCAAGGTGTTTGTAAAATGTCACCTTAAAAAATTTGCCCAGGCTTATGCAGAGAGGCTGTGACAGCACTAAATGCCTGGGTGCATTAACTGGAGAGATTTAACCAAAGTAGCCTGGCAGGAGTGACAGAGTGGAGAGACCTCAGGTAAGGAACCCCTTAGTGTCTCATCTCCTCTCTCCACATTTTCTGTCCAGTGCCAGAGCCCCACAGAGTGGAGGGTCCTCAGGTGCTTCCCCCAGACACAAGTCCACCCTGTCTGCCATGTGCTGGGCACAGTTCTGCAACCTGCCCATAGTCTTCCACCATCGCTAGGGCTGTGTTGGTGGGAGGAAGGAGGAACCTGCCTTTCTCCATACTCCTCCTCTCCTATCAGTCATTTTTTCCCTGGTTGCTGAAGAGAAAACAGGCTGTTGTGTACGAACCAGGGTGTTCAGCTTCAACAGGTGACACTTGCTGAGGGCAGAGAGGAGACTGCTCTGCACTGGGGCTGTGACAGGTAATAAACCTGGGTTTCCATCAGAAAGGTGGGAAGGATGAAAAGCTGATGGCCGTGAGGAAAGCATATACACTAGATGGAATAGAGATCTAAGAGAGGGGCTGGGAGGGAGAGAGGGAGGGGAGAGCTGGCAGGTAGGAACACAAAGTTCACTAGCAAGGGAAGCGCGAGTGTTGAGACAAATTGCCACATTGGGACAAATGATTCCTTTGCTTCGTGGATTGCAAACAAGAAAGAGATGTGACCAGCAGGTGCAAATCTGCCGAGGAGCTGTTGTGTAGGTGTGATGATTACTGTGCTTATAGGCCTGGCTGGAAGGGGGAAGAATGGACAAGGGACCTTTTGTTCTGCAAAATGCATGATGAGGGTGCATGCAAACAAAAGAGCTGTGAGGTGGCATTGCAGTTTACCTGCATTATTAGAAGATTGATTTCTGATGAAAGGGGCAGAGAAGGGAGTGGAATAAAATTTTATAGATGGCAAGAATGGGGGGCGGATCTTTAAAATGGCAGTTTGTGAGTTAGTATTCTTGACAGATTGGTTCAAATGTGACTGCAGAGACCAGTGCTAGTTTCTGATTTCTAACCATCTGCATTTAAAGGAGAGAGAGAGAGAGAGTGAGACACCAGCAGCCTGGCCTCAGTGAAATTCTGCTGGATTTCCCCCAGGGAATCAGAATTGTCCCTGCATTTCAAGTACCTGGAAGACTTAAAACACTGGCAAGGCTGAAAGGTGAGGCAAGGGTCGAAAAGGAGAACAGCTGGCAGGAATGAGTAGACGGGAGACTAGGCTGGGTAATTCAGGGATCTGTAATAAAACTGCATGGTGACGGCTAGTGAATAAAAGACTATAGGTATATTATGGTTTACGGAGCACAGGACAGATGTGTCTCTAAGGAGACTGCGATAAGGAGTGGAAGGCAGCAGCGGGCCGGGAGCAGCGGCTGTTTTGGGATGCACCAGCCCTGTGTGAATAAAGTAGCACTGTAGCAAGATAGTTCAATCACAACGCTGTCACCGACTTGTTATATATGACCTTGGGCAGGTCACTTAAGCTGATATCTTTCAGAAGAGCTTTTTAAATGCATGAGTTTCCATGCATAGGAGCTGAATTTCTTACAGTCGGTGTGGTGGTTCTGAGCCCTCCAGCTCACACAGTAGATGTGAATGACCCAGGGAACTCAGCTTCAAGTTTGGCATGAGGAAATATCTAGAATTTTTTTTTTTTTTTAAGAATTCAGCATCCTGTGTCCTCAGGAAATACAGCCCCCTAAAGACTGACATTCAGCAGTGCTGAGTCTTTGTATTTCCAATGCTGGGCAAAAGCAGCCCTGGATTGCATCTCTCTCCCCTCTGTGTCAGCAAAATGGCTCAATGTTTGAAAATCTGGCCTAAATTAATTCCTTTCCTCATTGCCTAAGATCACTAATGAAGTTGGCCTTTTACTGGAATATATAAGGGAAGAATATGCTAATTGTACCTCTTTCCTTCCCTTGCACATTGATATGGGGCCTTCACTTACACAATATGCACAATCAAGCGCGTGAGCGTGCACACACACACGGGCATGCACACACATGTGCACACACATGCACACACACGCATTGTGCTTTAAGCAGCTTGAATCAAGACTGCTGATTCAGTGCAGCATATTAGTCTTTTTACCAACTTCAGCATTTGCAGTAAATAGCAATTAATGATAAAGCTGCTTGCATTAAAAAGAAGAGCAAATGAGGCTGATAAGTCCTTCTTAGCAGTGGGGGCTCCTGCAGTGCTTCTCATTACTTTAGTTTCCAGTTTGAAGATGGAAATTTTGTCTATAGCATTATTTTTCTCACTGCTGCTCCTCCAAAGGAGCTCTTCCACAGAGCCTTGAGGGCAGTGAAGTGCAGTCCCCAAGCCCTTCGTGTCTCAGCTAACAGGGATGCTCCTTTGATGCTGGGGGCATGACCCTCCCTTGAGTTCCATAATAGAGGTGGACAGAAGGGCTGGGAACAAATACACGTTCTGCTGCCCTTGCATGGTGTTACTGCTTTTCTGCAGACCTCCATAAAAAAAGATTTGGAGCTGTGGGAAGGGAAATCAACAGGAGAGCTGAGATACACTCTGGATTTTAGTTTTATGTGTAAATTTAAGATTCCAGGCTCTTGAAAATATATAAGGGCTGATTTCTTGCTCAATAATGCAGTGTTTTTTGTAGTAAGGTGCTCAGGATGCTTTTTCCATGCCTCGTGCACGTACAGAGTGTCTGAACATGCAGTGTCTTCTGGGATAGTACTGAAGGACTGTGAAAGATGACAGTAAACCATTGGAGGGTTTGTGCTTCCTTGTATTGCTCACAACTGATGTTAATAAAGCAAAATATACTCAGAACTACATTTCTTCTTAGTGGAAGCTTATTTCCTTCTGGAAAAAAAAAAAAAAACCAAAGCAAACTAATACAAGAGCAGTGTCTGTGTCTAAGGAATGCAGTAGCCAAGCTCTTTGACAATGTAGAGACACCTAACTCCTATAAACATGCCTGATTTTCTTTAAATCCACTGGATGCAGGAAGCTGAGCAGGTGATGCTTCCCTAAATGCCTCTGGGACTGAGGTTGCCAACGGGTGGTTGTGAGCAGGGTCCTCTGCTTGAGAGATCAGACCCAGGAGCGGATGCCAGCCGGTGCCTGAAGAGCAGCATCTCTGGTACATGCTGTTCCCATCCCTGCATGTCTGCGTCTCATTCAGAGTGCACTTTGGTGGTTTAAATCAGGGATGGCTGATTGCAAGGAGTGATGCTCTTTTCTTTTGCTTAATGTCAGACGGACTTGAACATCACATGGTCTGTTTTTTGGTAGGGACCTCATGCCTGTTTGGTTACATGTTAGAGATAGTGGTGCTTAAAGAAAAAAAAAAAAAGAGAGAGAGAAAGCCAAAAGAAGTGACAATAATTCTGAGAAATAAAGGGTAAAAAGGGATGGTGTGGCTGCCTTAATATAAACCAGTACTATATGTCAGTTCCTAAAGAAAAAAGTAAATCCAGTCTCAGATTATTTCCTGGGAACTTTTCTCTCATTTTTGATGGAAGGATTTGCTCATTTATTTTCCTGTAAATCTAATTATTTCACTTTAAGTTCTCTGTCGAATGCAGGTTTAGACTAGAAGAGAGCCAAGGACTGTGACAGTCATCAGCTTAAGAAATTCACAGAAACTCAGCCTTGCTGAGATCCCTCATGTTGCTATGAAGATCTGACAGACAGTTATTGTAATTCCTAGTGGGGATAGGTGAATAATGATTATTTTCATTATTTATTTATTTATTTAAATAACTTCTGGAACAAAAAATGAAGGGGAAAAAGGTTAATTTTAACAATTCAGACATAATCAAGATGGGGGAAGAAGGAAAGGACTTGTTTTTATATGTGGGACTAGAAGGAAAGTAGAAGAAAAAATCACTTCAAAACTTTAAATTTTGTAGAAACCCATAGCATTTCTCACAATGGTATTATTTCACTTTTGGGTTTTTTTGGGGGTTTGTGTTTTTTTGGTTTTTTTTTTTGGTTTTTTTTTTTTTTTTTGGTATTTTCATTTCCTTCTAGATCCACTTCGTAAACATTTCAATATGAAGCATTTAAGTTAAGAAATAATGCAGTCATGTACTTTGATTCTTTTAAATTTTTCCCATCCCATCTTTTGACAGGAACTATCTAATGGATTCAGCCTGAATTAATAAACATTGTCAGTCAATCCCCAAGCACTTTTTTGTGCCTATTTTTAGTATGTGTTAAAAACAATGTCTCGCATCTTTAGTGCCTATGATTGCAGTTTCCTTTATGCTACAGAGTTAAAGACAATTTATACCTCAAATAACATATACTCAAAGAGTACACAGCACTGGGGGATAAAAGGAAAAAATAGAAAGGTTTGTCTGAAGTCACAGAGCAAATCAGTAGCAGAAGCATATAGTGAAGACTGCGCTCTTGACTTCCATTCCCTTGCTCTCTCAGTAGACTGTAGATTAATTATAAATCTCTTTCTCACCCATTAGATTTTTCTCGTACTACTTCTACTCCTGCACTTTCTCATCCACACCTTCAATTCTCTGTTACTCCTCCTTTAATTCGACCTTCCATACTCTCCATTTTTGCACGCTTTCCTCTTTTCTCCTCCTCTGCTCCTCCTGTAGAAGATTCCTAACCAAGTGGCAAGTGTTAATAACGTGTCCTGGCTGTGCCCGCTGTGACGGATGAAGAGGGAGCAAGATGAGTGAAGGAGAAGAGTAGCAAAGAGGGAGGGTGGAAGGTGATGTGCACTGGTGTCAGACTTCAGGTGAAGGTGTGCAGAGGAACCAGCGGTATGCTCAGGAATCCTCACTGCAATGGGAGCACAGAGTCCAAACTGAATGTTTAAGGAGGAAAGCATGAGCATATCTGAAAGGTGCGACTTGTATCCTCAGGGATACGAGGGCCCAAAGGAGAGCAAAGACTTACAGGACTGGGAGATGTGTGGGTGAAGGGGAACCAGCTGATGCCTTCTCTTTGCTGTGACAGGACCTCACTCATGGACATCTCGCACTTGATTTATCTGGATGAGTTTGTGCACAGGGACTTTGAGTGCTCGAGCAAAATCAGATGTGAATATGCATATTCAATCAGACAGGGGTTAGGGGTGCTCCCTGCATGCTGGGCATTGCATGCTGGCAGGGATTAGACCACCATCTGCTTGGTACAATGCACATCGTGGGGTCGGTACCTGAATCCGGGATGTTGCTGGAACTCCTGCTGACTTCCTCAAGTCCTGACAGTTTTGTCACTGGAGCCTCTGTTGTGTGGTTAAGGGACAAAGCTGGACCGAGTCTATGGATTTAGGCATTTAAGGGACAGACAGGAGACGAGGCTGAAGAATTCATATTTTGGTCTGATACCTACAGCTCCCTGAGGAACACAGGCCAAGCACACAACAGCTGGTAGGGAGAAACTGTGTTGATGCCTTGGGAACAAAGATGTTGTCTAGTCTGCCATACAGGTTGGAGGAGGGAGAAAACAGAGATGTGAATTAGGATGAAGATTCCCTGAGCTGCTTTGGTCCAAGAATATTATACCAAGAATAAAAGGTCCAAGAATAGCTGTTTGTCATTGTAAATAGTCACATTAGACATAAGTAACTTCAGGCTATGTCTACATGAGCAGAGTGGACTCTAAATAACCCTTCTTTGTTAGGAAACTCCTAAACACCTTTGATTTCACGGGGCTAAGCCAGCTAGCTGGATTCCTCTTCTGCATTTGATTTAGCACTCACAGAAAATTATTTATCTATTTATTATCTAATTCTATGTCTACAGTTGAAGAAAGTCTGTTTATCCCTTTTTCACAGCAGTGTCTCTGTCTCTGTCAGATCTGACTAGCTTCTAGGTGCCCTGGGGAATGTCGGAGCAGAATTAATTAATCATGATCAGTGATGGAGGTGTTTTTCAGATTTGGATTTCACCAGCTGATTGTACAGGATCTTTCTGGGAGTCAGGCTGTTGAAGAAACAAATGTGACGCCTGCTCTGGATTGCTTTCAGACAGAGTCACTTGGGGAGGCTGCAGAGGCATCTATCAAGCGGTGGGGAAAATCTAGCAGAAGTCAGGAGTGTGCATGCTGGTGGAGGGGACTGCTTGCTCCCTTTGGCAGGACACCGTGCCAGTCAAACTGTAAAGTACAGTTTAGCGTGTCCTGTCCTGTTCCCGGCCCGCAAAGGTGTGAATCTTTCAGCATCCACAAGTCTTCTGGGCATGCATTCTCAATGTGGTCTTTGGAGGAGGAGGAGTTGTGATGGCACTTGGCACATGCCAAGCTGGAAGTCACCCCTTCACCATGCCCATGAGTGATGGCAGTGCTGTCCAACTGTGTAGGGTGTGCTGAAGCAGCAGTGCTTGTTATACAAATAGCTCTGAATTCTTCCAGACCCTATCTGCTCCCTTTGTAGAGCCTAGTAGAGCATGTCGTTCTTCCTGGTCAGTGGTTTCCTCCTGGCAATGGAGAAAGGTCAAGTGCCCACGCCAGTTCTTTTTGATCAGTCAGCAGCCTTCAAATTCTCTGGCAACGAAGGGCTAATGATTTGCAGTGTCTGGCATGGATTGGCAAACTCTCCCTGCAGGAGCATTCCTCCTTTCCAAAGAGACTCCACAGTGTGCCTTGGAGTAATGAAGCATTTCCCTCAAGGACTCTTCAAGGGGGGGAATTCAGTGCTCAGTTTTACTGTTGCTGTCAGGGATGGGGCTGCAATACTATGGATGTGCTGATGAGGAGGGATAAGATCAATTTTCAAGTAAATAATCCACCACTTTCAAAATTTATCATCCTCAAACATCTTTTTCTGCCTTCAAGTTGTTCCATTGTTGCCTAACACAGAAACAAATTGAGGTACTTTGCTCTTTTCCCACCCCAGAGATGAGGCCACGCGTACAGAAACGTCGGCTGGGATGGAGCCGTTTGTAGGGCGGGGAGGTGGAAACATCAGCTTTTAATGGATGTCTCAGGCTAGAGCAGCACCCACCGTTAGCAAAGAGCTGTAATCTATAGTGACAGGCCAGCTGGAGCAACAGTGGATAAGGCAGTGAATCTGCATGCAGAGGTGCCCTGTGAGCAGCTGTGGGGGGGGATTCAGATTTCAAACTGCAGTGCCTGGCAGTAGAGAGAAGTTGCTTTAAGGGGAAAACCAGGCAGGAAAGCCCCCCTCTGCCCTGCTACTCTGAATAATCCAAATATTGGGGATGCTTCTCCTTTTTATTGCAAAAACCACCTTGCTCGGGACAAATCCCTTTCTCTGCTGGCAGCCTCGCAATGGGCAGGGAATAGCCTGATGAAAGGGAAGAGAAGGGAAACGAGGATGGTCGTGCACAGCTATGCTCTGCCTCTTGCTCCATCCACCATCACACCCAGCCTTGAGTTAGGGCCCTGCCTTTTGTCCATCTCAAATGGACTCTCCATCCTCTCGCCTTCCCACCCAGCTCACTGCTGGGAGAGGAACCCCGAGCTCGGGAATGACGCGCAGAGCTCGGTACCAAGACCCGCTGCCCTCGAGCTCCTATCGAACTGCAGCGAATGCAGAGGAGCCGTCGGGGACATTTTCATCCACGAAATGAAGAATCAATAGAGTCGCCTCGTTACAGGCTCAGCTCCGCGCTGCCGTTCGCTCCTTCCCTTTTGCCACTTGCCCTTTTTTTCAACCCGCTTTTCCCACCACCTACGCGGACTCGGTGGCACGAAGTCACAGGTAGCAATTCCCCTCTGCTATGCACAGAGGAGCAAAAATATGGTTTAAAAGAAGAAAAAAAAAAAAAATTAATCAGGTAGACTTGCAAGAAGGAGGTGGAATATATCTTTTCAAAGTACGTAAGTGGCTTGGAAGCCAAAGGCCCCAGGAGGTCAGCAGTATTCAGACTTTTAAATCCCTGATGCTCATGAAAATTTTATACACAAATGCCACCCTGGAAAACACTGTATTTTCTTTCTTTCTGTCTTTTATTTTTGTAGTTTGTTTGTTTGGGTTATTTTTTTTGTGTTTGTAAATGTTTTTTAATAAGCAGAGAAATTAGTTTTCCAATATGCAGAGGGAATGGAGCTGTGCTGTGCAGTTACTGAGCTGACAGAGCTGCTTGGAAAATGGATATGCTATTTTCTTGGGAAATTCTTGCCTTTTTATTTGTGCCTGTTTGTTTTGTTGTGTTTTGTTTTTTTTTTTTAAGCTCCAGCTTGAATGAGAACCATCCTCCCACAAAGGCCTAAAAATTCAAAAGCAATAATAATTTGAGATCATCAATATCTTCTGTTTCCGTGGTGCTGAAGCACTAACATTCTATGGGAAATATTTAGCATTGTATAATGCTAACACATATAATGATAAACCAACACCAAATATTTTTTGCAATATGTAGTTTATTTAAACACATATCAATACAATACAGACTATGTAAAAATGTCAAAACAAATTAATTGAAACAACATAAAAATAATGTTTATCTCCTCAAAATGAAACATTTCAGTATAACTGAAATGAAGAGAGAAAATCAAAATTTGTTTTGACACTTTAAACGTAAAAAAGTTTGTCAAAATTGACATGTTCCCATGCAACATTTCGATTTCAAGAGCTGCGTTTTCCTGCGAAAAACTGTTCTGTCAAAATTTTTTGACCAGCTCTTCTTAAAGTCTATCTAAACAGACAAGCATCACAGCCAAGACTCTCGAACGCTCCAGGTGGTCAGAAGATAGATTTAGCACAGAGCAGAACAGTCTCACAGAAGGAAATAAATAAACCTCACAGCTAGAGATGGCCTTAAACTTAGGCACCAAACAGCTTGAATGTTTGAGATGCTCAGACCTGAGTGCTTTTGGACTTCAATCGTAGCACGGGCTGAGTTCCTTCAGGGTTTAGCAGCTCTGTGCTGCAGGATTGGTGTGCTGATGGAAGAGGCTGTTTGTGATGGTGAGATGCCAGTGCAGGTTCTCAATATCCCCTGGGATTTTTTAGTTCTTGGCATTGGTTGAGGTCTATCTAGTAACAGCCCTCTGTGTTTGACAGATAAATACTGGTAAGTGTTTGATGGCTTTGTTTTCCATGCATCCCTCTGTCTCAGGCCTCAGGCTTGGAGAACAGGCTGAAATGCAGTGCTGCTATTAGGTTGGCTCTGGGATTCAAGGCTGGTGAGAACAGCTTTGGCTAGGAGTTCTCCCACCTTCATGAGACACAGATTTTAAATCTTCTCATTATACAAATGCAGTTTCAGGTTAATTTGAGCTTCTAATTTAATATGCTGTTCTGAATTAAGAGTTAATATGATATTTGATTATCTTTTTGCAATGAGATCCAACACAAGGCTCATTGACTTCAATAGACCTTCCAGCAGAACCTGCAACTGCAGAGCCCGTGTAGATGTGTACTTAGAGCAGGGGATCTACACTCAAGACTTTTGGCTTCTCCTTCAGAATCTGCTGATAAAATGATGTCATTATCCAAGCAGCAGGAGCTGTACCAGGAAAAGCAAAGGCCTGTGGATTTTAACCCCTTCTGCTCCTCCAGTAAGAGCCGAGGAACACAAAAGACCCAGGTCAAGAGCTAAGCTCCTTTCTGAGGGACAAGAAAAACTGGAAGATAAATCATTTCTAAGAATCATTAGGTACCCTCAGCTTCCTAGCACACCAAATCAGCAGTGTTAGCTTGCATTTCCCAAACCCTGTGGAACAGGATCAGGCCATGTGGGTGTTGTGCTAAAGACCCTGCCGAGGAATGAACTTCAGAACAACAAAATATTGCAGAGAATGTCAGGTGTGGGATAACAGTTGACCTTTAGGTTTGAATGTTACGTTATTGCTTTTCAGGGCAGTTTTGGCATTGATTTATTTTCCCTCAAGCTCTCTGCTTACAGGTCCAAATTGTTGCAATGGAATATGTTAGAAAGGCAAGACTGGCTTGCAGAATGGACCAGGCATGAAAGCAAAAACCAGGGTTTCTGGACTCTGACACAGGCCTCTTTGAACTTAGTTTCCAGCTTACTCTCTTTCTCAAATTTCCAGTTAAAATCGTATGGAATAGTTTGATTTTTGTTCAGCTTATTGTGTACGGTTTGCAGGTGTTTTGCAAAATGTGAGAAAAGTATTAAATGAATTTGGACATTTCCTTTTATGCATAAATTACAAACTCTATTTTGGCTCCGTCAAAACATGCTCTTTAAGAAAACACTTCAATTTGATTTTTAATGTATATTACTCAACATGTAATGAAAAACAAAACACAATCTTGAACCAATCCTTTCCAAACAGAGCACTCGACACAGTCTGTTCCAAAGAAAAGCTGACTTTATCAAAATGCGTTTTTTTCCCCTTAAATCAACAAATTTCCACAAAGTGTTTTGCCTCTGATGAATTGGCATTTTTCTGCCATAAAATGAGCAATCCAAAAAAATTCTAAGCAGCTCTGTGGCAAGTCTTAGCTAATTCTGGAATAGTAGTATGAAGGTGCGTAGGAAGGGTGCTGCAGGGAGACGTAGCACTGAGCTGAGACTTAAGAGATTTGGGTTGAATTTCTGAAGAAGTTATAAAATGATCTGGGACAAGCCATTAATCTACCCCGAGTCTCAATTCCCATTCTGCAGAGTGGGAAAACCAGCATTTCCTCATCTCATAAAGCTACTGCAAGGATAAAAACCTATTAACACTTATGAGATGACTGGACTTGATATGAGGTGTATAAATACGGAGAAAGACAGAAGATAGAGCTGCATTTTTGTGTAACTTAGAATGAAATTATGGGGAAGTGGACTAACTTGGACAATAATTTAATAATAGTAGGAATAATTTTAAGTTCAGGGCAGTGTTTAATAGAAATAACTGCTCACCACCCACCATATTTTATTTTTAATAAGCAGCTTAGAAAAGTGCAATTTATCATTATTATTATTATTATCATCTAGATATATTCTATCTCTGCCACTTCACAAATGAGAGGAGTTCCTCACAAACATCTACAAAGCTAGCTCATTATCCAGCCTCCCTATTTATAACTCTCATTTATGACAATAGCTATCAAAATCTTGCCAACAGTAGGGCTGCTGGTGTGCTGACACCACTGCTCCACGGCCCGCTGAGCGGTATTATCTCACTGTTCCCTTGCGTTCCCCCATCTGTCCCTGGCCATCTGGTGTCCTTGGTCTTCTAATTAGACTGTAAGCTTTTTGGGGCATGGACCGCCTTTCTGGTTTCTCTTTGTACAGCACCTAGCATGATACCGTTCCAGTCTCGTATTCAGCAGGACTGTCTTCAAAATGTGATACTTTGCCACATATCTGTGTGCACGTGCAAAACTTTTAATTCAGTTCCCAGTCTGCTGAGCACTGTTAGATGGATCCCCTTTCTAAGCTCTGAACCAAGCGTCTGTGGATTCTGGATTTCAGAGCAGTGGCTTTGGCACCTTGGCTAGTAGATTTATGATGAAGGCAAATGCAGTTAAATTCCCTCCGTCCACCACCGCCTGACAGTGTGACTTGATGGAGGTTTCACGCCTGCCACAATTGTTTGGTTTCAAGCCGCCTCTCATCCTCATCATGATAACGCCAGTAGTTTATAATTAGCTGAAGTGTGGGGACAAACAAGCTGAAAACAGGTACCTAGTTGTTACCAGTGTGATTCTCGCCTCGCTAAAGGCAGGGAGTAATTAGAGTCTCTGCACAAAACCTGCTCCCTTTAGGCTGCTGGCTGAACTGCACTGATAACGAAGGATTTGTAGGGTGCTTTTGGTTCACTGAATACTCTGACAAGTTGTAAGCAAAGTGCTGACAAACTGAAAAGAAAAAAAACCCCTTTTCTCTGCTAAGTCATTTGGGGTCAAAAGAAATACTTTTATCACTGTTAAGAGACTGGAAAGACAAATCAAAAGGAGAAAATGAGGAACCTCTAGTGGTTTCAAATGGAGATTTGGAAATGTTTCCCCCTTGGTGCTCTCACAACCAAAACACTGACATCTCCCAATCATTATTTTTTTCAGCATGAACAATTTGGCAAAAGTGAATTCATGGACTGTGTTTGTATTATTGGAGAGGTATTTCTCATCCTCTTTCCTTGCTTTTCCTCACCCAAAAACGTTTCAGCGATGAATATGCCTCAGGTCTAGCTACTCAAGCGTATTTTTAAAGTGAAAGGTTAAAGAGTAAGTGCAAATTTACACACTGATGAGTGCAGAATTTACAATGTTTAGGCAGGGATTCACCCATCGGTGCCTGAAATGGAGAAATCCCACTTCTGTAAGGAAGTAGCCTTAGAGTCATTTGGGATTTGATGATGGTGCATGCCACAGTCATCCAGGAAGTCAGAGCTGCTGCAGAATTGCAGCTCCATCTCAGACTCCAGTCAGATATCAGCGTCTGTAGTTTGAGCTGTAAAGACATTGAGGTTAGAAAAGGCCAAATTCTGTTTTACCAGAGCTTGGGTTTATCTACAGTTCATATGACTTAACCAACCCCAACAGATGGGCTTCCCCACCCCTTTCCGTCCATGTTCCCTGTTTTCCCCTGGTGCTGACACAGAAAAAAATCCTCAGCTTGGTTGGATCACTGGCCAGCAGTTCCAAAGGACACTTAAAGCTGCTTCATGGGCAGTAACAGCCTTCCAGTGCTTTCACGGGCCATGTCTGAATTAGGTGCAGGGCATTTATGTTACTGCTCCAGTTGCTCCCAGCAACCCAACACGAGTTAAATCCTAAAGATGTAGGGCAGTAGTTACCTGCCTAGAAGGAATGTGAGTGCACAGTTATCTTAAAGCAGGAATAGCTGAATAAAAATCCAGAAGAGCATCTCCTGTACTTAAAATTAAGGATACACTTAAGCTGTTTGCTGAAATGAGGTCAGACGTTCGTCACTTTACAGGGTCGAGCTCTAAACTAACATAAGCTGTTTCATCTCTCCCTTGACACTTCGGTCTTTTACTAATTTATCAGCATCCTAAAGCAGTGTGTGAAGTTGCTGCAGAACAGAAGTGTTTCAGATACAAATAGCAATTGTTAGCCTCATCCCTCTGGTAAATGGCAGCAGGCAGAAACCTCTCTCAACCTGCCAAGAACTAAATGTGGGACACAAGAAAGAATTATTGGTGCATGAAGCTTAAAGAAATAGGGGGCTTATTTCTTTACTGCAAATAATGTGTCCAGTAATTTCTCTTTCCTGAAGCTGTGGTTTTGATGGCAATAGTTTACAGCAACACAGAAGGGGTGTATGCAAGATCAATTTTAATCTAATAGAAGGGTTAAATAAAAGGTACAGAGGTTAGGAGAAAGGTAGAAATTCCCAGGAGGCAGAGGAGTAGTGGAGTGTTCACAGCAAACGATGGAGAGTCAGAGCTCCTGCGTTTTGCTTTCCTACTTAGAGTGGTGCTCTGGGGCTACGCAGCCTCCCTCCTATGAAACAGACCTTGCAATATCGTTCTGTACAAAATCTATCATTCTGAGCTCTCCCACTGTATAAAAATTACCCTTTAAGTGGCTAAGTAGACACCCCGCTTTATTCCTTTCTTCTTATTTCAAGAAACAATGGGAGTAACAGCACTTGCCTGCCTTACTAGAGTGCTGAGAGCTTTAATTAATGTCTCTAATTCAATTTGAACTCCTTGAATAAAATGCGCTGCCTTCTGACAGCGAAGGTATTGCCTAAAATAGAATATAATTAACACACAGATATCAATCACGATGAAATTAAGTGTACATTCAAATACAACTTGCACTTTACAGAAAGTACTTGCCTATTTTTCCTCCAAGAATCCTGAAGACTCGTAAGACAAGGAACATTTAATGTTCCAGGCTGAATTCAGATTAGAATAAGGCCATCTCAAACCACCTAACAAATGAAAAGGGGTTGTAACAGAAATCTCCATTTGCACTGATGGATGTGCCTTCATGATGGACGATGCTGGAAACTGACTGTACTGTGACTTAGAGCCAGTACATTTGCTTCTCCAGTACTTACAGTGAACTCTAGCCTGTGTCCCAGCTCGCCCATTGATCATGTTTATTAACAGATGTGACAATTGCATGATCATGTTTGTTGGCATGAACCAGAAGGACCCAGATCACTGCGTTGTTCTGTGCCACTCCTGAGTAGCAACGAGCTTTGCGGCTTGGATATTTTTAACTGCTGCATTACAAAGTTTGCTGACACCTTGAGATGGTTGTCATTCATAGGAAGACCTGGTGAGTCATGGGGGCAGCAAGACTGCATTTTGCTAGGTGCTATACCCAGATGATGGGTTTGTGATCCGAGCAGTCAAACAAATACTATTGTGTCTCCATGCTTATAGTTGAAAAGTGAAGCAAAAAAAGCATGCAAGGGCTCTACCTGAGATCACAGAGCATGTCTGGGGAAGAACTGAGCAGAATGCTGGACTTCTGCACCAAACCCCAGTGCCTGACTCCCATAAGCCTCCCCTTTGCCTCCCTTGTAGTGCCAGAATTAGCTTGTAGTTTATCTTGGGTCTCCTACCCAAGGGCTGTATACTCGGAGACATCGCCTCCCTGCCCCTACTTCCCCTGTCCCTTTTGCAAAATCCCCAGAACATATCTGACAGCAGTGAAACCCCATAAAGATACCTAACAAATTAATTTCAGATTCAAACTTGTTAGGAGTTAGATTGAATGCACCTCACAATATTGCCTTAGACAAAAAATAATCCCACTTTAGTAAGCTTTATAGCTTCCATGGGGACCAGCGCTGTGGTGTGTATTAATCTTTAATGCGAAACAACATCTCTACAGCAGCTACAGGGGGGAAAAAGATACTACTAAAAAATTAAAGTTGATGGTGTGATAGTTGTCTAGACCCAATTGCACTTTACCATCCTCCGTTGCTTCAGGCACCGTTCCCTACTCCCAGCACTGATACAGCTTCCAGACGAGATGGGTCCATTTCTTCTAGTGATCTCAAGGCATGTCCTTCCCCATGCCCTAACCCTTGGTTAAGAGCCACCACAACTGTAATCATCCTGCCTCTAACTTTGACCCAAAAGGAAAGGAAGGGAGGATGAAGAGGTGCATAGGGGGAATTAGTGAATATCTCCTCTTCTTTATAAGCTGATATTTCCCCAATGTATAATATACTTGCATGTGGGAGGACACACTGGGATTTCTCTGAAATCCATTTCATTTGGCTCCTCTCATATTTCAGTTTGCAGTTGCACGGCTCTGGGAACTGGAGGTGAGCTATCACTCCACTTTGGTATGTAAAACCTCCCTTCCTGTCTTTGCAATAGAAACTCAATAGCAAGTGGAATGTTTAAAGGAAAACTGATCCAGGCTGGCTGATGAAGGAAGGAGTGCGGACGAATTTAATGAACAGACAACTGAGGGAGTTTGGACAGTGTGTACAAAACGACTGATTGTTATCAGCAGCAAATCTGCATAGCCATTTAATGGCAAATACGCTGAGTTTGCAGCTGCTCACTGGGATGGGACAGTGCTGTAAATCTGCAGAGCTGCAAGGCGGAGAAGAAGCCTGGATGGAGGAGCAGGGGGAACGAACTCCTGGACTGGACTTTGGAAATGCTGAGGGTGGGATGTAGCTGGGAACATTTCCCAGTAATCACCTCAGGTTCGTGACCACTGAGTGGAAGCAGAGATGTGCTGCAGCCCACTTGGAATATGCTCTATTCCCCTCAATTTGGGGTGAGAAAATCCCCGAACTCTGGTTTTGTAAGGTAAAGTAGAACCAGTCTTTTCTGAGAGGTGAGGGGCTGAAGCATGGAGAGCTGTCACATTTATGGGTGAAGCAGGAGTGAGCAGTGAAGGCTAATAGTAAACACATGCCTCCAGAAACGGAACAATCTCCTCAGTTAGGAGCTACAGGTACCATTAGGTTTAATAACAGTAACACTCCATCTGCAATTGGAAAGAAGTTCCTACGTGCCCAACAGAAAAAGCAAACATTCGTCGACCTTCCCATACTTATCTCTTTTTTTTTTTTTTTCCATTTCTTCGTATAATGCAACAGCTGACTGTCATTTTTAACCAGACTTACACAACTCCGTTTTTGTCAAGTGCCACCGAGCTCTCCGCAGCTCCCCAAACACATGCCGCGCACACGTGCCGACTCCCACGCGCTCCGGCGCACAGACACCCTCGGCACTCGTGCTCCCCGTCACGCTCCCGGGTTCAATCCACCCACGCCGTAGAAGTGCACGCCCGCTGCCATGGGCTGCAGCTTTGCCGTGCTCTCGGGGAAAGCTTCCGGAGCGGAGGAGACGGCCACGCCGACCACAAATGCTGGTGTGCTCTGGTCTGGAGCACGCTGCTCCTGCCAGCCAAGGTCTCGCGTCGACGCACGGTGCTGTAAACGTGCACGGCACCTGAGTTTAGCCTCTCCTATGCTCTCAGCAAAACCTGTTCTCTCCGGGATTGCAAACTTTTAGAGTGCTTTTGGTGGACTTGGACTCAAAACCAGAAGGGCTTCTGGAGATGTACAAATAAGCCTGACACTGAATCTCACTGTAGCAGAGCTCTGCATAGCCTAATTTCTTCTGCTTTAAAGAGTAGCTACAGTCTCTCTGCACTGTATTCTGCAGAAATTGCTGGGTATCACTTGTCCTGAGGACAACTTTTGGCCAGGTTTGTGCTCCCAGAGTGGGGACTGCGGCCTCAAGATCGCTCTGCCTGCCCAGGCATGACCACTGTGTTGGCACATCCTCCCCATAACTCAGCGTGGCGGCCAGATGGACAGGAGATGGGCAGGAGGAGGAACACGTCCTGTATACGGTTAGGACTTTTTCCAGAGCAGCATCAGCAACTCCCAGTGACGTGAAGCACAAGCCAATGAGCTGGGCTGCTGTTGCAGCTGCATTGGGGTTAGGAAGCAGAAGGAAAGGGGGGGGGGGGGTCTATGCCAGGCAGAGGGTGCCAGCTAAGCAAGCCGCTCACCTTCCACCGCCGGAGCATGTGGCTTTGTTGGGAGAGGGGCATCGTGCCAACAGCCTGCCCGCGGAGGAGGATGATCTAATGACTGAAACGCTGGAAATGGGAATCAGGAGGCGAGGGCTCTCTTCCAGCTGTATCGGCGGCTTGCTGCGTAACCTTTGGCAAGGCGTTTCACCCCTCCGTTTCCCTTCCCACTCATCGTATGTCTTGTCTGTTTAGCCATTAAAGACATCGGGGAGAGTGGCTGGCTCGGTGCAGGGCTGTCCGCAGCTATCGTATGACGTGGGGGTGCAGCAGGACAGCCACTGTCCCGCCACGTGAGCCACAGCGTGCCCTGCACCGGCTGGCATGGAGCATCCCCTTAAGCTCCCTAGCAAATCTCCCCTGCTGAATATGCCTGTTCACTATGTCACCCTGCAGAGCCTTGATCTCGAGAAGAGCCTCGAGGTCCTGCCATCAGAGAAAGAGCAACAGACCTTGGCCCCGTCCACCAGAGACACACACCTCCCAAGCACCCAGGCAGGAAAGCAGGTTGAGGTGATTTTTATCTTTCAAAGTTTGGCAGGATTTCATAGTCCCACGTGTGTCTGCATGTGTGTGTGTGTCTGTCTCTGTGTGTCTGTGTGTCTGTATGCGCTCGTCACTGAAGCCTGAGTAATTATTATGGTTTGTTTCTTTTTTGGCAACACTTTAAAGTAAGAGCTGGATCTTTATAGATTGCTCAGGTTGGATGGAGTATGGATTACTGATCATCAGAGAGACATGAAAGCATAAGACACGTTTTTCTGGCACAGCATTAAAGGGACAGTAAAGGGGTAATTGCAGCCTAGGGTGAGGCCACCTTCTGCACCCAGCCTTCGCTCGCCTTTGCTGCACTGCGGAGAACTTCACGAGGGGAATGATGGAAAAGCTGTGGTGAGGATGTCTCAGGTCAGGACCTGGTTATTTCAAAGGTGATGTGTGCTCAGGAGGTTAAAGGCACCACTTAGGTACATGAATAACACACTGCCAAATACTCTAAGCTGAAGCACAGGCAGACTGAAGTCTTTTAGAACTTGATTTTTCATGTCTGTTCTCACCCTGAGAGACAGCTGTCAAAGGATCAAAGCAATTCCCATTTTAAACTCTCTCTTTCTCTCCCTTCTCCTTCTCCTCCCCTCTATTTCTCTCTCTCTCTCTTTCCTACCTCCTCTTCCCTCTCTTTTTCTACAGGACTCCACAGAATGGAGCAAGAATGAGAGAAAAAAGGCAGACAGAAAAGCATGAACTGGAGGCTTGTTGAGTTCCTCTACCTCCTGTTTATATGGGACCATATACTAGTACAGCCCTCCCACCAGGACCCAGCTGCTACCAACCAACATGTCTCCAAGGAATTTGATTGGCTTATTTCAGACAGGGGGCCTTTCCATCACTCACGGAGCTACTTATCCTTTGTGGAAAGACATCGTCAAGGATTTACAACCAGATATAAAATATACAGGTATGTTGGTTTCCTACAGCACCTGTAGCTTGGATAAGTTGTTAAGTGGTGGGAACTCAGCCAGTTCTTATGGGTTCAAGGCTTGTAGTCAATGGGAGATGAATCATTGTCCCCATTCCACCTGGAAACTCTTCTTTGGTTCTTCATGGTCCTCAGCTAGCAATGAAAATTGCTTCAAAGATCCAGATGTAATGCTCTGATGGTGAAATGAAGGCACTGTGGTACCAAGGCAATGTGCACAACATAGATCAAGATAAAAAAAGGACCAAGGGTGGGGGTGTCCTTCATTTGTGGTGACATAAGTTTATAGGTATGTTCACAAGCATGTTTGTGAAATCAGTGTACCTATGGGCAGACCAAGCTTCTGTGCTGAACTCACACGTGGGACCTGCCAATAGCTTAAGGCTTACAAGAGCAGACATAAAGATGTCAAGACACACATCAGTACGGTGGTTCTCACACTGCTGTGCAGGAACCTTAGCTGTGTCCTGCCTACCAGAGACCTTTGCAAATTATCTCCACCTATGAGCCAGACTTGCTCCCAGAACTGTGATTTTGCTTGAAAAGTCTTCCAATTAAAAGACTACAGAGAATAGACACATAATTTAGATTTTCCTTTGCCTTCTATGTTTCAAAGCCTTTATTGTTGCCCGTTTCAAGCTCTTCTTGCCAGCTGTGATATCCAGAAGCACACTTTTCTTTTTTCATCTTAACATGAAAAGCTGGGGTGCTCATGTGAGCCCCCTGTTAAAGCAGCAAGCTCTTTGGAGTGAAGGGGAATAAACCAGCAATTATCCTGAGATTTGTGCTAAACCCCAAAGGGACTACAAAACTCTCATAGCCATGTGCACATTTACATAATTATATAGCCCTGTTGTGTTCCAAAACACAACCATGCAAACCAGGAGGTAGGAAAGTGCTAGTGAAGAGCCTACAGGCAACAGGGATGCAGATACACATGCATGGTGACTGGGGGTGGGGGGAGCAGGGAAGACACATGTGTGCAGGGAGTGTTCTCCTGTGGGCAGGGAGCCAAAAGCACTTGCGGAGTCACAGCAGCAGAGTCATCTATGTGTGAGGAAGAAAAATGAGCTGTGCCTGTCCCATGGCCTCCAGGGAGTGCAGCATCCCCTCCCCTCGTGCAAGGGCAGGTTAGCATGGCTTGAAGATACTGTCCTGGCTTGTCTTCTGCATTCAAAACAGCTCAGGGGGGAAGACAGCCCCAAACCCAAGAAATTATGCTGCCACACTTCCACTAAGGAAGTCTCACTGGCTTTACTTGCTCAGAGGAGCAGAGCAAATGTGCCTTTTGCAAGCAGATTTTCTTCCTGGTTGTGGATATCCCCAGCTCTGCTCTTGCCCTGCCTGCCAACATGCACTCTGGTCCAGACTGCAGATCTCTGCCCCACACAATGCCCCTGGCAGTGGCTCTGCCCTTTGCTAAAGAGCCATTCAGCCCTGAATGCCACCACAGCAGTCCACAGGGGCTGTAGTGGGAGAGAAACGCAGGCAATGTATGTGTTCAGACACATCTAAGAACTGTCACTGTAGGTCAGGCCAGAGATCCATCAAGCCTGGGATCCTGTCTCTAAGAATCTTGGAGAAATGGGACTGGAAGGACCTTGAGAGGTCATTTAATCTATGCCTCTTCCTCGAGGCAAACTCAGGCATACCTGTGTCAAATCTGACAGGGGTTTGTGGGCAACCTTTCCTGAAAGGTTCCCTGTGACAGAGAATTCACACCCAGAGCAGTCAGCCCACACCACGGCTTTGCTGTGCCCATGTCCTGGTTTGGCTGGGACAGAATCCCAGGACATTACCAGTTTGGAGGCAGGGCAGCTGATCTGAGTTGGTTACAGGTGTGTCCCAGACCAAAATGTCATGCTCAGTATAAAGAGGGAAGCCACCTCCTGTGGGGGCTTTCTGCTGGGGGTCCTCCTGACCCTGCTGCTTCTTTCTGCTTCTGAGGTTGCCTTCCTGTTTGCTGGGCTGGGTACAACTTTGTTTACTTTTGTGCTGTTAATTCATTTTCATTTCAACTGACAGGTTCCCTTTCCTTTTCCCTATTCCCCTTCCCTGCTGGGGAGGGGTCACTGGATGATAGAGCAACCGCTATGGTTTAGCCCCAGATACGGGCTAAACATGAACACTGCACCTCTATGAAGGAGCCAACTCTTGTTTGTATATGAAGCCTGTGATTTCTAGTTTTATTTGCTGTGGGGTGAGGAACAAATTCCTCTCTGTTTCGGAGGAGACTGGTAAGAATTTGAAGGTTTGTCTCAGTTCAGGATGAACTTTATATGTGGGAAACAGAAGGGATCTGTTTTCTCCATTTCTGTTGGATATTGCCAAAGCACTCAGGAATGGCACCTGTAGCATGGGGAGGACACAGTGTCCTCCTTCTTCCAGCATGGGAGAAAATGGGCAGCAGCATTTTGCATGGATGGGAGGTGCCTGAGGAGGGTCTTGCAGATGGTCACAATGCTGGAGAAATCGTTCACAAAAGAAATGGTAGCTAAGACAAAGTCCAGTGGAAGTAGTTAGGAAGACAGATTAGAGAGACATGGGAAAACCACAAGGGCACCTGCTGGGAGCTGAGCACTTTGGAAATGTGCTCTCTGGGACCAACTTTTGCTGCCACTACAGTCAGCTGAGGAGGAGGAGAAAACCTCCTGTGCTTCAGCAGAGCAGATGGAGTCATTAGGTAGGAGGCTAGCTAGATGTTGGAGGGTTGCTTGTTTTTAATATCTGGCCCTGTTGGCAGAACTGGTCACATAAAAATTGGGCTGGTGTGTTTTTTTTACGGAGTGTCAAAAAAATTGGGCTGGTGTGTTTTTTAAGGAGTGTCAAAATCAGTCTGTGAATGGTGAGTTAGAGGAGCCACAGTCAGTTCTAGAAGCTAAGAGCTGGACTCTCAGCACATACACCCTCTAGAACATATCATTTTACTGAAACCCACAGGGGTAAAATCTCATTTTGTGGGCTTCTTAAATTGACTTCAAGAATCTGTAAAGCTGTTGGGATTTTGTCAACTGTTTAATTCCAGCACAGGAGCCTCTTTCCTCCCAAATGATGTCTCTCAATTGCTCTTTGCACTAGACTAGCCCAAGGGAGGCACATACTCTACATTAAGGATATTACTCCCCTCCTTAGAAAAGCAGCTGCTATGGAGCATAGGAATTTTCTGTGTGGTCTTCTCTGTCAACATTCCTTTTTCTCCCATACTTTTTTTTGGTTGGCTGGTTTGTTCTTTGTCCCTCGGTCAGACGGTTTCTTGGAGCACTTATGATTTTTGCTGAATGAGGTTTGATCTGACCACTGCTCTCCTCCTAAGGCCAGTAGCAGCAGCCCTTCAACCAGCCACAATGACCAAGGATTTGGAGTGGATGTGAAATCAGGCAAGGGGACCTCTCCCATCCCTAATTGAAACACTGTCCCCTGTTCAGTGGTGATTTCCCCAGTGTCTTGCAGCGTGGGAGCACAGACACAGTGCATTAGACTGTATTGTTGACATTGAAAACCCACAGAGATAAAGCCCCTGATGATGCTCCACAGTGGCACAAGGCAAAATGCAGTGTTTCTTCATTTTCACAGGTGATGCTAAAAAGAAAACACCACCGAACTAAAACATGCAATGTTCCTCCCTCCATCACAGCTGAAGTCCAGCAGTCTGTCTGCAGCAAGCAGAGAGCCTGTTTTAGTTAGCATGGCTGTTTTATATGCTGTGTTAGCAGAACTGCTGTAGAGCAGCATAGCTGATGATATCTTTTCATAGGATGCCTGGATCTGTATCTACCATCCCAGAACAGAACGGCAGTTTTCTGTTAGATTTCAGTTTCCAAAGGCTCATTCCCTCCTCCTGTGTATTTCAGTTTAGTAGATTTTGGGGCTCTTTCTCACAAAACTTGGACCTCTGATTTTCCTGGTACCTTCAGTCAAGGTTTGCACCTTGCTTGCCTTCCTCCTAATATCACTTGCAAAGGGGGAGATGTTTTATATTAAATCATGAACAGTAGGGGAAGATACAATTGCATTAAGGAAGCACATTAATCAGCATTGATTCATACTAATAAGGCTGGTTGGGGTGGGGGGGGCCTCTGGCAGGAAAATGCTGCTTTGATCATTATCTGTGCACTCTGATGCTAATGCAGATAGGACAGCAGATGCTGAGAATGGTTTGTGGGATGTCTGAATATTCATTATCACGATCCTTGTTGTTGTTTCTAGTCATGAGAGCCTTGGGTACTAAGTACTGCACGAAGGCTGGAAAACAGATGAAGCTCAGCTTGGCTTTGGGACTAGGGCACTGCTCAGACCAGAAAATGTTCCTGTTGCTACAAGTCAGTAATTAACAGCTTCAGTCCACTTCTTTGAAATATATTGTCATGTTGTCCTTGTTCCTTCTCCCAGAAAGTGATTATTTAGCTATAAGGCAAAGCAAAAGAGAGAGTAGATTGAGCACACGAACGCACTGTGCAAACAGCCAGGCAGGAGCACTGACAGAGGCATTTAGCTCATGATGCTACTCAGTCTGAGCAAATTCTAGAAAACCAGATCTTTTCTAGGAAAAAAAAAAAAAAGGAAACGAGGCTTTGTTGTTTGATGTCAGAGGTGAAACATGGAAGGCAGAGGGAAGTGGTGAGGTGGTCTCATTCAGCCAGGCAGATAGGCTGCCTCTGCCAATTTTCCTACAGCAAAGCAGGGACAGGAGACACCACCTTGGAAAGAGGAGCTCACAGTTAGGCCAGCAAAGGGTAATGCAGGCAATATCTGTATTTTTTTCCCCCAGGTTCCTGCTGTGGTTGTGGGGAAGCTCACTTCTCCGTGCCTCTGTTCCTCCTCACCCCCTTGAGAATGGGAGATGACAGCATTTGTCTGCGTTGCTGGGCAGACTTAATTAAATGCTGCAAGACGTTTGGATGTAAGGGACAACAGCAATATAAAGTGGCTGATCAGACAGGGCTGGAAGGGGAATGTGCATGTACAAGAAGAAATGTGGATTTTTTTTTTTTGCCATGTGTGGGAGTTTAATTCCATTTTCTGAAATGACAGTAGGGACAGGGAAATCTGTCTCCCTGTAAGAAAGCAGGGAAACCCTGGGGTATAAAAAGGAGATCTGCTCACCTTGCAACTTCTCCTACAGCAGGAACATTTAGAGGCTGCCTAATTTCAGGAAACCTGCAAATACAAAATACTTCTGAGACTTCTGCCAAGTCTAGTTAAAATGCACCAACAGATTCAAAACTTAGTGGGGGATGAGACAACAAATTAGCCTGTCCTGCCTCATCCTCTGCCTGCAGTGACAGGACAAAAATGTACACTCTTTACATTAAGGTCCCTGGATATATAAAAAGGAAATGCAGCTCCTGAGACAGGAAAGGTGGTGAGGAACTGGCTGTGCAAGTGAGCTATGAATTGGTTGGGATGACATTGGGGGAGAAAAAGCTGACTTTAAGATTTTTATTTATTTATATATATATATATTTTTTTTTTTTTTTCCCCTCTTCCACCTCAAAGTTGCTTCACCAGGAAGATAGTGCAGGCCTGGGATGGGTCAGTGGAAAGATGAGAGATATCTTGCACCTTGGTGGCTGTCAAGGCTTGGCTGAACAAAGCAATAGCTGATGTATTCAAGAGCTGGTGATAGTCCTGCTTCAAGTGAGAGGTTGGATTAGGGACCCCCAGGGTCCCATCTAACCAACATTTCTGCAATTTCCCTGTTTCTCTGATTCAGAGTGGACACTGAACTGGGTGCTCATAAAGGGATTTGCACTGCTGAATGCATTCAGCCACGCTAGAGATTTTTATTTAGTCCTAAAAAACCCACAAATCTGAGTGGCTACGTGTTCTCTAAATGTGTCATTCCCTCGGCGAAGGGGAAGAGAATTATCACGAAGTGAGGATCTTTGCTGTGTGTGGAACACAGGCTACAATCGACTTAGAAATGCATATGTGGTTCTGCTGCTTAAATTTTCCCTTGGAAAGAAAACATAAAAGGGGGTGGGGAAGTTGGTCTCTCAAAACAGTCTCACAAAACATTCAGAATTTTATGGCATCACAAATTAAAAACAATGAGCCAGATTCTCTGTGACATAAAGGTGTGAAGCTGTTGACTTCAAGGAAAATGCACCGATTTACTGGCTGCAGAATCTGTTCTAGCATATCCAGCATTCCCACTGACCCAGGACCTGCAGACACAGCAGCAGGGTTTATAAGGCTGCTCACCCTGGCTGTCTGGTGGGGAGCGCTATGAGCTTTTATTATGTCTAAGCAAAAGCAGGATATGACTCCTGCATTCAGGCACTGGACTTGGAAATGTGTGTTTTCTATGACTGTTTTTAGCAGCTTCTATTGCAGAAGTTTTGCCTTTCCTGATCAGACCTTCCAGGAAAGTTTCATGCAGACCTGGGATTTCCACAGCTGAGGAATTTGTCTGGCAGAAAACTAATCTGGCCAGAAAACAACAACAAGAAGTTAATTTTCAACTAGATCACTTCCAATCTCATTCATTGTATGGTCAGGTGATAGTAAAGGGACAGGACTGTGGGCTGGAGGCAAGAAGGTGACCAAAGGGACTCCTGAGACTACTGCTTTGAGCAGCAATGTGGATTAAAGTGGTTGTGAAAGTGCATGCTAAGTTTTTGCAGAGGGGAGATCTATTAGAGCTGCTTCCACCTCTCTTTCAGTTCTTTCTTCTCCCATATCACCACTCTTCATTGACTCTCTTTGCTGTCTTTCTATAGCATTGAATTTAATCTACTGGTCACTAGAGCTGTACAAATAATTGGTTTTGTGGTTCACCAGTTGCATGGAACAAAAACAACATTAAAAATGGGTTGATCTGAAATGGATGTTTGTTCAACTGTTCAGTAAAATGAAAATAAAAAATCAAAACATTTCATTTTAGGCTCAGTGAAAGGTTTAAGCTTTGCTGTTTGTTTTCATTTTATTCATCCAGTGAAAAACTTTTTTTTGCAATTTAAGGTGTAAAGGTTCATCTCAAAACACAAGGTCAACCATGCCTCTTAATGACAAAACTGAAATATTTTTATTTTAAGTGCATTTTGTTTACCTGTTTGCTCTTCAACTTGCTCATTCAATTTATGTTGGATTTGCAAGTAGTTTTTATGACCTTGAAATAGGGAAGGAAAAAAAAAAAAGACTGGCTGTCATTGTTCTGTCTGTGACTTTGAAATCTTAAAATTCCCCAGGGTTCAGCTTTGACTTCCCTTGGGCTCAGATTTTAGCATCTTAGGATAATGAAAAAAATAATAATTTCCCCAGCACCACTGGGCAAGGGAGGCACAGGGAAGAGGAGCAGTAGGATTGTGGCGTTGCTATAGGAGGGCTCCCAGCTGGATGCTGAGACCTGGCTGCTATGGACTGAGACAGACTGTACAACACGGGTGCAGTCTTAACTCCTCTCTCACGTACATATCCTGGCAAGTTTTCAGTCCTGTTCCAGTTGTTTGAATGCCTGAAGCATTCAAAAAAGCACCGTGAAGGTTCTTCTCAAACAGCATTAAGGTGATGCTTCGTGCTGGTACAAATTGATAGGCACTGTTAGGCTTTTTCATCTTTGCTTTGGCTTTTTTAGTCATGCTGAAGTTCTGCTGACAAGGTTTTCCTATTAGGTTTTTATGCTATCTGTTTAAAGGGGACATCAACTTTTATGTTTTCCAGTCAGAGGCAAGGCTCTTTTAGGAGAGGCAATGCAGCAATTGAAGGACAGAGGGAGCTGAGATGAAAGGAGGCTCTTGCCTCTGTGTGGAATGAGCAATGGAAATCTCTACAGCATCGCATGGCAAAAAATACAAAATCTCCATAGTTTACATTATGCATGTGAACGAGTGATGTACATTGGTTTGTAATCAGTAAATGCCTTGTAAATAAATGTGTGTAAACCAAAAATTTAAATCTATTTCCATAGTGCGTGTAAACAATGAAGCCTTCTAGTGTTCTCTTCAATGTAAATGTTAATCTAAAAATGACATTACTACAAGTTTATGCAACTTTACAAGAGAGCCACAATTTACATTCCTGTCTCACCAGCTCTAACGCAGCAGCTTGGCAAACACAAACCATGCAGTGATGGACAGAAACCAGCCAATTCCATCACGTAGCTTCTCTTTTAACCACAACCTTCACTCTTCAGGCAGAACCAGTGTTGTCGCATTCTCTGTGTAACGCGTAGGGGAAGCTTTTAATATATTTGCATAAGCAGAATGGAGGCAGGAGTTGGGGGATGGCAGGGAAGGGCTCAGGCTGAGCTGAACAGTTTAGTCTTGGGGGTGCTGGGCTGAGCAGAAAGGGAGCTTGGCCCTCATCGAGGCTGGAGGAGCAGCTGCTCTGCTGTGTTTGAATTCGGGTGGTGAGGGCTTGTGAACATCGCTGGCAGCTGCAGGTCTTGACAGAAGGCCACACCTCTCCTTCCCTTTGATATTCTTGAGAACAAAGGGCAAGAAGAAAGATAAATGGCACCAGCCTTTGATATGCTCAGAGCTGCTATAATAGGGGAACAGAACATCTGGCCAAGCTTTGGGGAAGGGCAGACCCTCATCTCCACGTGGCAGTGCACGCCCAGGCCATGGGGAACGGTGCAGAAGCAATGCAGGGGCTAGGTTCCTACTTTGGTAGGGGGGTGTTCTTTGGAGATGCTGGGTCCTCTGGAGGAAAGCAGGCATGTGAGCTGTGTGCCTAGAAAGACGCGTCGATAACTGGCTGCCCTGCCTGCTGACCCGGGTAAGCTCTTAGCTGGATTGGCTGAGTGTTAGCACAGTTCTGCAGGGTTGTGTCCTCAAGCACAGAAATTCCCTTTCGAAATGAAATATTTGAATCGTGCTCTCAATCCCAGACGCAGCACAGGCAAATATTTTTAGTTGCTGAACCTTCCCAAAGAGATCTGCGTGCTGCTGGGCTAGGAGGGAGCTTTCTACGCAGTGCTCTCCAAGACCTTGCTCGGTGTAGGGGTCTTTTCACTTCTGCAGGAAATGTGGAGGGCTTTGCTGAGCAGGTCTCCCAAGGCTGCTGCCCAGCTGGCTGCGGTGCAATGACTCTGCAGGTTCATCTTGGAGTATTTTTTTTCAGCAGACTATGGTCTGGTGGTTTGGGAGCATATTTAAAGGCTAACAAGCCAAGGAGAAGTCTTCACTCTTTTTTTTACTTTTTTTTTTTTTTTCCCCTTTTTTTTTTTTCTTTCTTTTTTTTTTTTTTTTTGTAGGCAGATTATTAATTCTGCTTTTAAATCAGGCAGATGCTTATTTCAGCAGAGAAGCTGTTACATTTTAAAAAAAAGTCATCCTGTTAGATGCATGGAATAATTTTGTTCTGGCACCAGTAGCACTGGGAGATGGCATGACTGTACCTATTATAGAGGGTTCCAGAAATAGAAAACCCCCTAATGCTTCCCCTGGGTTCCAGCAAGTTGTGGTGGTTCTTTATTTTATTTCAAATTTTTTTTCCTTTCTTTTTTGCTGATTGCCACCCACCAGCCTCTGCAAATGGAACAAGATGCGTCCCACCGGGGCATCTACGCAGCCATCCAGGCTGGTTTCCCGTGTTAAACTACTATGTGCAGGTAGGACACATAAGAAAAGAAACCCAGGAATCATCTTTGCCTGCAGCAGGGAGGAAGAAGGGTTTGGGTCAGCTCTTTGTGCCAGGATCTCCTCCCCAAGGCAGCGTGAAATCAAATATACCTGTGTGGAGCCAGAGGTTCCTCTGTGTGCCCATCGAAGGAGCTGGCACAGCACACAGGGGGTTACTACAGCCTGTGCTTCCCCTGCAGAGAGTCCTGGGTGGGTGGTACCTGGCCTGAACCTGGGGAGTGGGGTGAAGGCAGGGTTTAGGCTGCCAGGTTTGTGCACCAGGGATGATGTTCACTGGTGACCAAGCCTGGCAGCTCTGGGGCGATCAGGCCTGATTCTGCATCCGCAGTGCTCTGCAGCTTTCCACCACTGGCACAGCGACCATGATGTATTTGCAGGAAGCTGCAATGACGTTCCCTTCGCCAGGGAGTCCTTGCTGGTTAAATACATCCCATCAGGTGAGAAATACTGCGGGGGAGGGGTGGAGAGGGGTAGGGATAGGAGCAGCAGCAGCAGGTCACAGCACTGTTTGCATCCACTGAGCTGGCTGGGCTGGAGACTCTGCAGTGCAGGCTTCAGGCAGGTCCTGCCTCCTCCTCCTCCCTCCCTGCCTAGCTCTGCAACCACCCAGGGTGGGAATCCTCCCCATCCTCCCCATACTCTGAGGCGTGGGAAATCCTCTGACCTGCTCCAGTGCCTGCCCTGAAAGGCTAAAGCCTTGAGGTTTGACTCTGGCAGCTGCCAGCAGGGCCAGACTGGGGTGTAGCGGAGGGATGGGATTCTCTAAAGTATCTGCTATGCTTCTAAGTCAAAGTCCTGCTGACAACAGAGCACTAAGTGCCTGCCTGGGGCTCTTGCTCCTACGGTCATGTGACGACATCAGAATTTAAGCTTTAATTAAGAAATGAGTGCAGGGAGGGAGGGAGGGAAGAGTCTCTAGCCCTTCTGACTGCAAAAGCAAAGCTTGGAAACATGACCTGAGTGCAACCAACATCTGCTTTAATGTGCAGACGGCTCCCAGCAGAGGGGTAAGCAGCCAGGAGAGGAAGCCATTACAGCAAATTCCCAATCAGGTCAGGTCTGCTGGTGCTTCTGCTTGCAATGAAAAAGCTTACTTGGAGACAGGAGAATTTCCATGAAAGCTGTGCTATGGCAGAATTACACCAACATGGCCTCTCTTGCTGTGTGTGGCTCTAGGGCAGCCTTCCAGGGCCAAATTTTACACTAACACAGCCTCACCTTGTGAGCAGCCATCACCTAGAGGTGGCAAGAGCCAGGTGACTGCCCCTGTGTTCTTGCAGGTTGAATTGTGCCCGTGGTGTGCAGCACCTTTTAAGCAGCGACATTTGGGATTATGGCTGGGTTTTTCCTCCTGGAGCTCCTTAGCCCAAATTGAAAGGAATTCTTTGTCATGCCCTTGTGGCATGCTACCCTTCAACACTCACTGGCCCAAAAACCCATGCTGTGCTTTCTCCTGCCAGCAGTTTCATCAAGGTGAGTGAGTGACAAGCCATTTTAGAGATCAGTTAAGAAGCCTCTGGATGCTCTCGGTCTCCCAGGGATACACCTTTAGTGAGGTCCATTGAAGGAAGACTTCTACTTGATGGCTGTGCTCTCATCTAGCACTCCAGGGCCTGGAGGCTCAAATATGCCTGATATGTCAACAGTCTCTCATTCCCGTGACAGAGTATCATGGAAAGCTAGTAGAACTGTTCCCATATAACTTATAGCAGGGACCTGCTCTGCACTTAGTGATAGCTCTTGCAAGCATCCTGACACTGACCCCCACAATGATGTGGCTGGAGATCTTGTTTCCATAATAAAAGTGGCCCCTTTGCAAGCTGCAAAAGTTTCATGGACTGGTAGCGACTGGCAGGTCTGCTGGAGCATGAACTGGGATTAACCACTGATTCCAGTAGCTGACTGTCACAGTACACTCGGGGGATTCAGTCTGGATGAGGATGCAAACAGTGACTGGTGAGCAACACTCTCCCCACAGCTACTTGGAGATGGAAGAACCAGCATTATATCAGGAGGGCAAAGCTGTTTTCATTGTCTGTATGTCCCTGCCCAGCCTCGTTTTGCCTCTCCTCCCCTTTCTTTTGTACTGGTTCTTCCCCTCTCAGCAAAGGAAAACCTGCCTATTGAGTATTCAGCGTTAAATACTCCAGTGTTGTCTTCCAGCTCTTGAGCAAAAACTCGGAAAGAACATTACTTTTTATTCCCTTCCCAACATCTGGGGCTCTCCCTGGGGAATGCAGGCACACAGCCTGGGTGAGGCCAATAAGAGAGGTCACTACACGGGGAGAACTGTGTCTTGCATGGTTAAGAGCAATCAGGAGAGACAAGAATAAGAAAAGAAGGTTGTTAGCTTCACCCCTGATTAAAGTGAAATGTATAGTCCCCACCAGACTAAATATTCTCCTTGAATTTTGTCCTCCTTCCCCCTGCTTTCCTCCCCTTATCCCCCATTCATGTGCAGACTGAAAGTTTCAGGTTCCCTTCTCCTACCCAGAAAAGACACCTGATTATTTCTTGGAAGTATTGGATATTTGAAATGCCGTACAGTTTCAGCAGGCAAGTGTTGCCGAGTCACTTGATGAACTGTATCTCAAGACTATTTAATGTCTCTTCAAAGCCCACACTTTTAGCCTCCTGTGATTATGTAAAAGTCTCAACTCGATTTTTAAAGTAAGTTTACGGGCCTCATAATTGCAAAGCAAAACTTGGTAATATGACTCCTACATACTCAGAAAGCAGAAGGCAAAAAAGGAGGGGAAAAGAAAAAAACCTCAACCCAACCCTGAAGTTTATCAGATTTTAGAAGTCTCATGAATTTTAAAACCAATCTCTTAATTCTTTTTTGGAGCCTGACTCATGATTTTCAAACAGTTAGCAATATGGCTGTAGGGATTGTAAAGGCTGGTTTGTTATCTTATTAGATAACTTACATAAAATATCCAAACCCGTGGAGACTCAGAGATTGAGCGTTGCACTTCAGTACACAGCTGGAGAGAACAGTGTCTTGCCTTCTGTATGGATGCTGAAGATCTCCTCTTAATCCAGGTCTCTAGTCACTACTGCAGCATAAATATTTCCCCAAATCATATTAGTGCTAATCATATGAATGAGAATAGCCATCATATTGATCCTCATAATACTTAGGTTATTAAATTTGAGTTTGAAGGTAGTTTTGTGGGGCGATTCATAATAGTAAATCTCGTCAGCTTGCATAAGCAGGGAAAGCAAGCCACAGAGCAATAGCATTGCAAACCCAGGGAGAAAAATATTCTAGAGTCTTCCATCCCACTGCAGGATTGCACGCCAAGCAGACACACGTAACTAAGTTAGCAATGCCAGAGCTGAAGTTTTGCTAATTTTCTGATAATCTCAGATGGTCTGAAAGGCCAGATGTTGAATTAACACATTCCAATGTTTCTGTGAGGTATACGCACCAGCCAGGAGCACTTTATTCCTGGAATACTTACACACAGAGACAGTGCTGGTGTGGTAATCAAGAGGGATTCATGGAATCCTTGGAGTTGGAAGGGATCTCTAGAGATCAGCCAGTCCAACACCCCCAGCCAATTCCCACCGTTAGTATTAAGCAGTGGACTTGCCTTCCACATACATGTTTACTGAGTTTGTCCACAATCAGTTTGAGTTGTGCACGCTGAAGAGGTAGGGAGGTAGCAGAGCACACCATGCTTGCAGCTGTTCCCAGAGCCTCATCCATGGCTCTGTGCAGACAAGAGCATTGACGGTTGAGGTGCACGCAGATATTGGGGTGGCTAAAGCATCTTGAGTGGCCTCTGATGGATTAATGGAAAGCTGAGAATTGTTTCCTGTGAAATGGGTCTATAATAGGGGACAGAAAAAGTCTTACCAGCTCTTCTGGCATATAACAAAGGAGGAACCAAGAGTGTGGAAGAGGCTAAATGCTACTATATAATAAGCTTACAGGATAATTCCAACTGTATTTAGACTTAATTTTCTTCATCAGAAGAGCCAGAAAAATAAGTTTATTGTTTTCACTCCTGGGGACGGAGATATTTGCATCATGCTTTTAAAAAGAGATGGCGCTTTATCTCCCCACTTGAATATGTCAGCTCCATTGGTGACTGTGGGTGAACATCCAAAGGTAAAGACTTCATATGCAGAGCTGCTGTTTGTTAGTTAGAAGTAGCTCAGCCCTCTGTCAGAGTCTTGCCAGTGTTTGTAACACTGGGGTGGGATTTTCATTCATTATGGTGGGGGTTATGCACTGAAAGGGGAGCAGATTTGGTGACATTCTACAAGGATAGAGGATGGCAAAGTCTTTGCATTTTAGGTATAATAAAATTGTCTCTGTGAGGTAGAAAGTATTTTCTCCAAAGTAAGGTTTCATCAAAATGCTTTATTTTGATAGTAGTGTAGTGTTTCAGGCTGATGACTGGATTTGACATATTTTTGAAGTCCTGACCTCTCTGGTCACTACTGAGTATGACGAAAGAGAGAGATCTAAGAAATGAGCTATTCTGACAAAATTTTATCTGGCGAAAACATTACAGGCTGTTCCACATTCTTCCAGCATGGAACAAAGCCAGATTCTGCAGCCCTGAAAGTAGCTACAAAAAGGAATAATCTCCTGGACAGCTCCAGCCGCAACTGAAGTCAGAGCTCTCCCAAATGTGAGCGATTTAAGCTTTGTCTGGAGACACAAAACTGAAGCCCTTACCAATTACAGATGAGTTATCATCAGGTGCCACAGGGATGGTGTAAAGGGACTGAGTAGTAAAGGATTAGCCAGTGCACACAGAAATATCGAGCAACTCACTACTACCTCCTATTGTGCTCGTGCCAGTGGAAATCCTTCTTATAACAGCATATTATATTCAATTTTTAAGAGCTCTCAATTTTTCATTTAGGAAAGGAAGTTGGAGCAGCATCCAATCTGTAATCAATCAGTCCGCCTTTACAGAAAAGCTCTGAGGAAGCGGTCTTGCTCTTTGGTCCTTTATCTTCTCTGTGAACTCACAGAAATTATATTTCTGAATGGGATTAGAGTAAGGCAGAGGGAGAACTACAGCCAGGGCAACCCTCAACTAAATCTTACAGCCCGTGGTCCTGTTGTACCAGCCTCACTGAAACCATCCCCAACAGCAACTTCTGTTTCCAGTCAGAAGCAGTAGATGATGTTTCAGATAAGCTTGGCCCAGACTTAAAGGTATTTAAACCCTTTGTGTGGATACTTAACTGCCAAAGTGCCAAATTCCAGTAGAGTTTAGTGGGTATTACAAAATCAGGAGCTTTTGAACAGGACCTGCCACAATCTTAAATGAAGCCATCCATAACCTAAGCCATGAATTTACTATCCGTGGTAACAAATCACTAGAAATAAACAACAAGAAAAGGAAGAATAACAGGTGCAGCTTGTCCAGGGATCTCAAAGCCCCTTGCAGCCATTACTTAGAGTTCCTTATGATAGCTGAGGAAAAGGCTGGGTTTTATTTGTTTGTTTCGAACGAATAAATTAATCATTAGTAAAATATTATGCAGTTCATCAAATATATTATTCACTAGCTATTTGTCAAAATAACAGCTCAGTCATATATTATCAGAACTAAACATTTATATAGTGTGTGTATCTAGTCATCAGATGATTTATTCAGGCTTTCGTGGAATGAGTTAGTTATTGATCAGTTTAAATCACCGCTCTCTTGGGAGGCAGAGACTTATTAGGTTGTGAGCTCTTGGTGAACCTGGACCATCTTTTTTGCTGTGTTGTTGTTCAGCACCTGACACTACAAGTAGAGTCTTGTGTCTGGGTTTCCTTTTGGTGCTACCTCAATAAAAATAGTTAAAATTCTGATTATAGCCTATGTCAGGTCTATGGCGGGTAAAAAATTCAACTTCTTCTTCAAGATCAAACTATGATCTAAGTTCTCCATATTCTCGTAGGACCAGTGCCTGAACTCAACACCAAGGACCTCATCCCTTCTTAGATATTATCTCAACTGTTTAGTGTGCCTCCACCTCCCAGTTGCAGGAAAAGAGGGATTAGGAATCCCAGTTCACTGCTCCGTGTGATAGATCACACAATTTTGGTAATACTGGGAATGAACAGAGGAGCCCTTTACCAGGTCCCTCCCAGCTCTCTCTCCCGTGCCAGCAAGCTGGCCTCCTTCCAAAAGTGCCTCAGCAGAGCGAAGCTACGTGCCTGACACTCACTAACTCCCCTTGTCATTCGTGACCAGCATCCCAGAAGGCTGTACCCTCTTCCCATGCCTTTATTGGTGTCAAACATCACAGCCTCTCCCCTGGGTTTTATTAGGGAAGCTGATGCCAAATCACCCAGCTTCCTCCTACTCGATAAAATATGTTTATAACCCAGTAAATTCTAACATATCAGCAGCTTGTTATGGAGGGAAAAGGTCACTGAGAGAGAAAGACAAAAAAAAAAAAAAGTGCCCTTCCATTGGAAATTCTGTCTGGGTATATACGGAGTCAGCGCCAGGAAAATATCTTTTGATATGATAAAGTCTCATAATAGAAAATGTTGCTGCAATACAGGCCTCGTTTCTTCAGATAAATATTTAATATAGATCACTAAAGATTAATCGAGTACAGAAAAGAGTCTCTCCTATGGTTGGTGTAAAGAAAACATCTTCTCGTTAATTTATTATGGAGCCTGAAATGAGAAAAATCCTATAGAGAGAAATGCAGGGTACGGTTTCCATAGAGAAGCAGCGCACCGCACCAGAATTTATTTAGTGTGTGGGCAGAGGCCTTCCCAGAACCAGCTGCAGCGTGGCATTCGCGTGATAAAAAGTCCCAGTGTAGGAAGAAGCCTCATAGACTCATCATGTTTTGCTGATCTGACTCTTGCAGATCCCAGGGGTTCCAGAAAGGGTGAGACTGTAGGATCGATGGGCTCTCAAGAGCGTGCTCCACCTCAGGTGAAGACTGTGTGATGGCATGTGTAACATTCCAAGCTGCTCCTCCAGGAAAGGGCATTCAGTCCTTTTTTGGAGTTAAGGTGATGCCCCAAGCTCACTGTAAGGAGAGGAGCCCCTAGTCTGATCCTGAGGGCTGCTTGCTTTAGCCAGAAGTCCCCGTAAGCATCTCCCTGCCGGTTTCTCCAAGGCATTGTGGCCATTTCACACTGTGCACCTGACTGTGCTGGGCAGCAATGAATCCAGGGTGCTGCTGTGAGATTTCCATCTCCCACTATTCTAGGATGTGTTTAGTCAGCTCCATTGTGATGAGTAAATGACAAGACCCTTTTTATTTCTACAATATAGTCCACAGAAACCATCTTCCTGACCATTTTGCAGCATTAAATAGGACAGTTACAGAGAATAAATCATAAATAGCAGCAGAGACAGTATGATGGAGAAAATGAGAGTCGCAGGCAAGGGAGGAGAGAAAAAAAGATACCACTTCAGCTGAGACTGAAATGGAACAAAGTCGATGAGACAGAGAGATACATGAAGGTTGTTCCAGATGGCCAGCCCCACTGACGTGAAGCCTCTTGCACCAGCATCTTGAGATCAACTCGTGAACAAGGCGGGACCACTTGTTCTTAGATGAGCAGTGGAAGTGGGCAGGAGAATCTGGCAGATTTGTTTGTGCTCAGGGGTGTAGGAAATAGAGGAGCCCCCTCCTGAGATGCATGTTTTAGGGACCAGAAACAACTCTGGAGAGAGGGAGGCTGTAGTATTTTCCCACCTCTCCATCAAGCCATGTCTAGTTGTTTCTCCAGAGGTAATACTCTTTCCTACTTAACCTTTTCCTGTGGACACCTTTCCTGGTTTGGGAATGTTTGTGTCAACCAGATGACAAAACACTCTGCCCAGGAGAGAGGCCAAGGGAAGGAAGGCTGAGTGCCACCAGCCAGATCTCGCTTATCCTGCTCTGTGCATTGCTGGGAGGCATTCAGGGAATGTAGCTACAAGGAGGACAGGAAAAGCATGGTTAGGAACGGATGGTTGCCTTTATTTTTGTGGCATATGCACCTCAGAGTGTCTCTTCTCCTGCCATGGCTAGCAGATCTCACAGGACACCCCTTTTTTTGGCTTACGTGGAAGGCGGTGGAAGGACAGAGAGGCTTTAGCACCTAGTATCACAACCCAAGGAACATGGGAGTAAAAGGACCCTCCAGGGTCATATTTCCCCACCTCCCGCTCTGTCAGGCACAACATTTTGGCATTTGAAGAATTAGAGACCCAAACCTCAGGCCAGTACGGGTGGTCCCTTTGCAGACTGTTACCTCCCAGACCTTGGCTGCTCCCAGAACCCTAGTAACAACCAAACCCCTAAATAATAATGCTCTCCAGTTCTACCACAGGCTGTTGGACTCAACACAGGTATGACTGGGTGGCAGAATCTAGCCTGGGGCTATCTGGGGAAAAGACTAACAGGTTTTTAATAGCAGCAGGGATTGCTGCAGTCATCTAATATAAAACTAATGTGTATTTAGACCATTTATTTGTGGCATGTGGAACAGATCTGGTGAGGAGAATTGCAATAGCTAAACCACCCCCCAGGATAACCTGTGGCTGATGAAGGGGCTTTTATTTTCCTCTCTGTGACTGTGCTGCCGTTTCGTCCCTGTCACCTTGGCAGGGGCTTTCATCAGCCGTGCCCCTCTGACTCTGCCTGTCATGCTTCATACTCCCGCCCCAGCAAGCCACAGATATAATCTATGGAACACAAACATGATTTTATAATAAGTTTTCTATGCAGCCGGGATAAAATGCCAAACAGAATCAGAAAACAATCAGTCAGTGAAACTCGGCGCCGCTGATGAGCGCGCTGTTTGTAACGGTTCAGCAGCCAGGAAGATTGGGGCTGTGAACACAGCCGCAGCCTGCCCTTCCGAAGGGGGATCCGTGGGGCACGGAGAGGCGGGCAGGGCAGGCCGGGGGGTGAGGCTCAGGGAAGCGGGGAACCCCCCCAGGACACCTCCCGCTTGGAGGAACTTGGGAGCGGGAGCAGAGCTGCAGGAAGACAGGCACCTCAGGAGGCTGGGCCGGGAGAGTAACCAGGCCGAGGAGCTGGGACAGGCGATGCGGGAGTGCGAGGAACGTGCGGTTGTAGGGGAGGCCTCTGGGTGATGCTCTTGCACAGGGCCGCGGAATGGAACGGATTCCTCCCGCTGTGGGCGCTTGGAGGGCGACTCGGGGTTCACCCCCCCCCCCAGGCTTGCAACAGCCCCTGCCCTGAGCGAGCTGAAGTTTACATCAAGTTCTACATCCTGCCAAAAGCAGATGGTCTGTAGGAGCTTAAATCCCTGCTTCTCAGCACAACGCAACAGCTAGGGGAGAGGAGAAAAGTAGAGGAGGGCTGGGAAGCCGAAGAGGGGAAGGAACTCCACCCGAGAGCGGGGAAAGAAGCAAAGGGGGTGCCTGGCATGGAGGGCAGTGCTGAAGGGCATCCTGCTGGTCTGAGCAGCAGCTCAGCTAGTCTGGTGGCTCACCCCAGCTCAGGAGAGGGCCGGGCTGTAGCCCAGGGGATAACTACCCAACCCATGGCCAAGGAGGCAGGGTTTCTCCTATCCCCCTGCTTCCCGACACTTGCTGGGGTGCTGGAAGCTGTGGGGGTTTCTAGTCAGTAGCTGGAAACATTGGGATCATCTCTCTACCAGACATTTTTATTATTACTTTTTCTCCAGGGTTTGTAAGAATCGGGGGATTCAAACTAGCTTTTTTCCTGTCTTCTTTAAGTACCTCAGGCTTGAGTCATATAATTGTATAACTCACAACTTCCATTTAAAAAAAAAAAAAAAGGAGAATAGGCTGTCTTTTAGGATTGCAAAGAAAATATGAGTCTTTAAATCTCAAAACCCAGAAGGCAAATAAAAAGCATTGCAGATATTGTTGTTTTGTTCAGTAGATAAATATATACATATGCATGTGTTGCAAAATTCTGGGGTCCGGCTCCTTATTTCTGAGCAGAGGCCCAGATGTGCAATAGTACATAATCCCTTATTCAACCATAAATATGGCTTTAGCTGGCACAGGAGCTCATGCTTTTACTTTGCCCAGTCTTCGCCCCCTGAAATAGCCATGAGGGGAGCTCTTCTGAGCTTTTCTGCAGCATCTGATCCCCCCAGGCTAAGTGTCAGTACCTTGTCTCAGAGAGATCCTGACTTTAATTCAATATGAACAAAAATGCCAACCATGAAAGAAATCTGCACAGGCGAGAAGGGAAAAGCCTGTCCTATAGAAGCTCCCACCCAGTCTCAGAAAAGTATTCTTGAGCCACGATAAAAGTGCAAAGCAAATTCCTGCCAAACCAAAATGAAAATCTGAGACATAAGAGACCTTACTAAAGAATAACCTCCTTTACCCTCTATTTCACTCCCTCTAAAACTCACAAAGAAACCCCAAACTTCCCCTTTAAAAAAAAAAAACAAAACAAGAAAAACTCAAAACTCACCCCCCCCAACACCAGCAAGAGAAAAAAAAAACATCTTTAGGAAATCCCCCAACCCTCCCCACACAGCAGACCTCTCTTTCCTCCTAAATGGCCTTTGAATGGTGATGCTATAAATCTTTGCAGCTGGCCTCATCCTACCCTAAAGGAAAGAGCCCTGTTTTCAGGGAAGGGGATGGTGCCGTTTGCTTAGCAGCAGGGCTTGGCCTCAGCCCTCTGTCCCAAACCCTAAATTTTGCTGCAGGAGAATAGCTCTGCTTACAACCTGGAGACCTGCTGGGCTTAACAGGCTGCCCTTGCACGTGGGGTTGGATTCTGCCTGCACTGAAGTCGAGGAGGTTTTGCTCTTAACTTCTTCAAGACCTGAATTTCACATCTGGACTTTTGCATGTGAGTGGGTTTTGCTTTGTAACTGAATTAAATAATGGGGTAGTTTGCATGTACTGCCCTCTCCTGAGCTCCCTCCACCATGCTGCAGATATTACTCCCTCAGTGTGGTTTTAAGAACTCATCTCTGACATTTTAGGTGGTTTTGAGGCTCTGTCAGCTAAGGAAGGACTTTGGTGGTCCATTTTATACCAAAACCAGGAGACTGTTCTGGTGTATTAATAACATTGCAGAAGTCAGACAAGCACAAACTGAAGTGGTACAGAGTAGCATCGCTGGAGGCTTTAGAGGTCTTCAACCTTCTCTCCTACAGCATTCAGCATGTTCTTCTTTGCTGATTTGAACACAACAGAGTCGGCAGTCAACATAACCTTCCTGAAGGAAGTAGTTTGCATTTCATCAGATTGATTTCACAGCCTTTGGGTCCTATTACCTTGTAGAAATTAAATGCCAGGGGTGTGCATTTGATTCCTTCTCACTCTTGCTATAGAGCAGGTCCAACACCTTCCCTGTGGCATGACTTCAGCTCACTCCACTTCATGTTTTTTCCACTGCTAGCACATGGCTCTTGTGTCCTCCCCAAAGGGCTGGGATTTGGGAATCTATGGGAAAAAAAGGCACGTATTTCTGCCCCTGCTTCTGTTCTGTGTGGCTGTTGTGTTTGCACGTTGCCACCACCACACTGACCCTTCTTGAGTATGATGTGGGATGCTGTGCACCCTGCCAAGCTGGGAAGGCAGCAGAGGCCCTGGGCAGGAGTGTTTCTTGGCACAGGTGAAGTGGGCAGCTGCCTGGAACAGCAAGTTTGAGCATGACCCTGCCATCTACTTTAGTTCTTGCTGGTGAAATACTTTAGCCTCCCTCTCGATCTGGGTTAATTTTGTTCGTGGCTGTGCTATATGCTGGATCTCCTTGTTGGAAAAGTTGTTCATCTGCTGCCTTAGTTCCTCTGTCTGCAGTGACACGTTTGTTTAAATGCCTTAAGATCCATGTATCAAAGTCACAAATAACAGCTAAAGGAAACATGACTCATGATTGGGAAATTGCGAAGCATGTGTCTGAATAACCAAGGGCTTCAAAGATTCATAAACAGATCCCAGAAAACAAAAGCATTTGCATTCTCTACTCCCTGTTCCCTGGATAGGGACAGGATGCAAATAAAGCTCTTCCTTTATGAGATGTTGCACAAAAAGCATGGCTGTCTTTTTATTGCAGACCACTTTGCAGCATGCAAAAAAGATTGCCTTTCTTCAAGAGTTTGTGAATTTTTATTTTATTGTAGTCTTTTTATTTCCTCCATCAAAACATGTCTGAGTTTGAAATGGCATGACTAGGAATGAAAATTAAATACATCAAAACTGATTTTGGTTGAAATGAGATTTTGGAGCAACCAGGGAATGTTCAAGGCTTTCTCACAGCTTGTGTTCAGTTTTTTTTCCTAAAGAGGGACATAGTCTGAGGAAATGGGTCACCTTTTTCCTAGAGAAAATTTCTTCAGTTTTACTGTAATTCTAAAATGTCATAGGCTTTTTGGGATAGATATATATATATTCTTTTTTAATTTACTCTTTTGAAATCTTGAACAAAGCACAAATGTTTCTGATTACGGATTGCTTGAATTTTGCTGCAGCTATACTCTGCAGCCTAATTTTTTTTTAGCCCTTCACCTCTTACCTTATGCCCATTACTGGCAATTTCAGGCTCAATTACCATCTGAATCCTATACTGAGAGGCATCAGTCTCTGCATATAGTCACTGTGTACATCCCCACTTGCTGCGTGTCACTGTTAAAATAACAACCCTTGGTGAGTGGCCTGAACATAACAGCACAGCTTGGAAATCAAATATTGAGCCACAGCTCTTAGGGTGAAGGCACAGAAATGGGTGTCCTGAGGAACTGTGAGGAGGAATCACTGTTTTCTCCTAAACCAGCTTGGAGGAAATAATGTCACAACACTATAGGAATACAGTAGCAAGGATCAGTGTGGGAGGGAAGTGTGCTTTTTATTTGATGTCAAAACAGTTTTTGTTCACTTGCACTCTCACACCTCCACCACGTACTCATGAATGCTTTCTGTAAGATCCTTGCAGTGGCATGGGTGATGAAGGGTACTAGTTCTTCTCACATCTCCTGGGTTATTCTGAGGCTGGTGACCGTGTGTTGGGTCTAGGTATGCCTTTAGGAGCGGGCAGTGATTGGTCTGTCTGTCCTCTTATGCATCTGCACGTCATGTCTGTACCTATTCTCTACACACAGCCTGGAGCATGGCCTTACATCTGAAGGGCAGTACTGTGTCCAGCCCTGGAGTCCTCAGCACAGCAGAGACAGGACCTGTTGGAGCAGGGCCAGAGGAGCCCCAGCAATGCTGGGAGGGATGGAACCCCTCTGCTAGGAGAGTTAGGGGTGTTCAGTCTAGAGAAGAAAAGGCTCCAGGGAGACCTTTTTGTGGCCTTTCAGGACTTAAATAGGGCCTAGAGGACAGGTGGGGACAGACTTTTTAGCAGGGCTCATTGTGACAGGACAAGACATGATGGTTCTTAACTAAAAGAGAGGACATTTAGACTAGAGAGAAGGGAGAGAGAAATTTTTTTATGAAGAGTGATGAAACGCACAAACAGCTTCCTCAGGGAGGTGGTAGAAACCCCATCCCTGTAAACGTTCCAGGTGAGGTTGGCTGGGACTCTGAGCAACCTGCTCTAGTTGAATATGTCCCTGCTCCCTGCAGGGGGGTTGGACTGGATGAGCTTCCAACCCAAACCATCTGATGATTCTAAGGATATTCCCCAGCAGGGAAGGGTATGGAACCCCTTCACCTCCATTAACATGGACAAAAGCCCCTCAAACTGGCCTGAAGCAAAAGATCCCTGATGTAAACAGGGATCTTTGCCAACTGGATGTCTTTAGGCATCCAAGCCACCCACCTGCACCAGCCTTACATGATCAGCTGAGAATGACTCAGGGGCGAGGGGGTGGGCGAGAGGGGACAGCTTTCCCATCCCTTGCTTAAATCCCTTGCTCTTGCCCAGCCAGTAAGTGTGGTAGGTGTGCCCAGGTGGCTCTGCCTTGAGGGGACAGCTGGGTGTAGGAGGCAGGAGGGGTTTTGTATTCACACAGCACTTTTTGTTTTCCTCCGGACTTGGGAACTCGAGCCTTTGCCAAGTGAGTAGCACAGCTGTCCAGAGAGGGGTGATGGCTCCATTTCCTAACAACAGTTCAAGTTTTGAAACATGGTCACATGCTGTGTTGGAGAAAATGTTGTGCTTTTTGAGAAAAAGGGCAATCAAGGCTAAATTTCCAATACTTACTTTCCCAGTATTGACAAATGCTGTCCTTACGTTGCCAGTAGTGCAGTAGCCAGGTTTCCTAGCCTCTAATGTGAGAAATTAAAGTTCAAGGCTACATTTCTCACAGTTTTTGGGGTTTTCTCATCTGAGTTAACTGTGAATCATGATAAGCAAAGAGCAAAGCTGGGGGCTGAGGTTATCAGCTTGCTACAGCTCAAATAAGGGAAAAAAGCCTGTAGTCCACACACCTCTATCTTCAGGAAGTGAAGCAAGTGCAGTTTAATGAAATGAGTTGTTCCAAACTATGTTCTTGTTAGAGACTTTGATTCATGCTGTTGTGCCTGTATGAACACTGCTAGGCAGTGAATCTAGATGGTGAGTTTTGGAGCAGGGCAGGTCTAGCTTGCTGAAGGGCTCCATGGATTAAAGAGTACTCATCATGATTTAGTGAGGGCCAATCCTCCCCTGGATGATTTGTGATCTCTCTGTAAATTAAAATCTGTCGGCCTGTCTTCTGTTTCACAGTTGCTTTCAAAAGTAATAGATTTAAATACTTTCATGGACTACTTAACTATAGGAGGAAGGACTTCATCAAGAGTTTAATCCTCTAACCTATGAGAGTTCAAACCCTTCAATGGGACCATGTCTCTTTTTTTTTTTTTTGTTTGCTTGTTGGTTTTTTTTAATCTATTTTATTTTGTGGGTGGGGCTTTTTTGTGTATGGTTCTCCCCCCCACCCAGTATACCAGTTGCTACAGCACAAGACTGAGTAATCTGGTGCCTTTTCCTGTCTATGACACATGCTCGTATACAGCCTTAGTTGTCTCACCATCCTGTCTTAGCTTCCTTTCCTAGCTGTTGTAGGCCAAGTCTAATTGATTGATGTATGGCATCAGATCTGTGGACAAGGATTGTGTGTTTGTTAAGCAAAGGGGTGTGCAAGAGGGGAACAGGAAAAGACATGGAGAAGAGGAACTAGAATTGTACCAATTCTCCTCAAGACTGTCTAAAATTCCTTCAATGACTCGGGTGTTTCCATCTTCCAAAAGTGCTGTTCTTTGAAAGCATGTTCTTGACTTCCCAGGATCTGCTTGAGCCTGAATTTTGAATCAAACTCATAGAAACTTAAATCCAGGAAACCATGCTATGAAAAACAATATCAGTGTTGTAACCACAACTCAAAATGTCTGATTCATAGATAAGTTTCTTTCGGCTACCTCAGGTATTTTAGTGGAGAATTGTTCTGGCTGCATCTCGTGTGATTTTTATCATAATGCACAGTGAAGGAATGGGTGGCTCTGTTGTCCATTGCAGTGCTTGGAGCACAGGACCCTGCAGCCTATTAGAGTAACATCCTCGGTAGCTTAATAAACCATGTCTGGTTTAGGTAAGCTTTTAGGAAGAAGAGCATTTCCTATTGTTAATAATGTTTGCTAAGCTGCAGCGGCGCTAACAATGCTGGGAGCTCTTGTAGAGATGTCACTCCAGCTTTTAGCAGCTACTATCAACCACTATGTAAATCGTAGTGGCTTAGAAGAAGTGCCTCAGCCCAGTGCTGAAAACAGCTGAAATGGTGTTAACAGTAATGGGAACTACTTACAAGTAAGTCTCCAGGGTGGACAAGTCTTAAGTAGGCTGGTGTTGGAAAGGGCATCTCTACTGCCCTAGGTGTGAGCTCTTTTTTGCAAAGAGATCTGTACAAAGAACGTTACAGGGACAGTTGAGTGGAATAAATGTCCCACAAACAGTTTTCCCTGTAACCTGGTGGGTGTGGTGGGAGTTGTAGCAGCTGGCTCAGGTGAAACAGGAGAACAGATCAATAGATGACAGATGAAGGCAGCTGGTGAGTTAACTCTGTGTGGAAGAAGTTTAGAAGTTACTATGTGTACCTGAGGATGTGTAAATGAGTAGTAACCTACTCTGCCATGTTCACTTGTGATTGTCTGATCACGCTGGTAGCTATGTTTAGATTGTAAGTTAGAGCTAGGAATCATAGCCACATCCTGGCCATGAGCAAATTTAATAATAAGCAAATTTAGTAACAATCAAGTTCAATGATCTATCTCTTAACTTGTACTTACCTGTGCTGAATCACTCTGTTTCAGTTCTCCAGTAATACATTTCTTCCAGCTTCACCTTTTTTTAAACAAATCAATCTTTTCAGCACCCGACAATTACACGTTGCCTCCAAAGAGACCCAAGTGTATTCCCATCCTAAGACAGACCACAAGACTCAGAGTCATGTCTGTCTGATTGGGATTTAATTCAGTGCTGGAACAATCTGTTTACCCAGGCGCTCTCAAGGTCGCATGAAATCCATCTAACTTTGAAGTAATTTTCTTTCTTGTTGCTTCTTGCAAATGCAAACTTCACATCATTCTGGATGTATTATTTACCTCCCTCTCCTTCCACAAAAAAAAAAAAAAAAAAGAAAAAGACCCTCCAAGTTTTTCAACCCTGGAATAATTTAGTATTTTTTTATGAGGAGTATCAGAGAGATAAAAACTGCTTGCAACAGGAAAATCCAACAGGCTGAAATGTTTGCCCAGAAAAGGGGAAGTAGTTGAGGTTTCAGACACCTCAGCCAAGCACATGGTCAAAGTGTAGACCAAGGAAAATAGAAACGACAGAAGATTTTTCCATTGTCCTATGGAGACAGATGGAGTAAGTAGTCCAACACTATTGCTTTATTTCTGCTATATGATTCTGCAGAATGATCCAAACACTAGTGGTCTTCTCCTTGGTTTCAGTCCTGTCCAGGTAAATAACCTTATAAGGATAAAACTGCTGCAGACAGCATATCATTTATCCATAGATCAATAGTCAATTTATTTATCTTATTCACCTGCCAGCTGTCATATATGAGCCTGTCTGCTTGCCTGGTTGTTATGCAAAATGCTGTCAGACTTCCAGCTTAAGTGATTTCATTTTCATACCTCTCTGGAATTAGATTTTTGTATTTCCCCCTCCCCCTCTCTTTTATGGAAGAGCTTCATCCTTTGTCTAATTTGGAACTAGTTTTAATCTACGGACTGGAGTTTTCTTAAATAGATTAGGGGAGACAAGTGCCAAACCATCACAGGAAACTAATTCTTGTAGGTCCTTCAAAAAAGCTCAGTCTTTGAAGACTGACTTCTTCATGCTGGCCTAGATATAGAAGAGGTCAAGCTGCAGAGAACTGCTGAAGGAATATTGCACTGCTTAGCCTGGGGCTGTCTGGCATTTTGAGGGCACAGACTAGAAATGAAACATCACTGACCCCACCATAGTCACAGATCCCCCCACAGACTCATATTAAGCCAAAATCTGGCAGTAAAAGATAAGCATTATAGTGCTGCTGTCACGCTCATAGCCTGACCCCATAGCATTGTTTCAGAGTCAAGGACTTGTAACCTGGAAGAGCTCCCACTCTGAGGACTGAAAATAACTATTACTATGTGCCACCCATGACTGGGACAATTAGGCTGAGAAAAGAAAAAGACAAATTAAACCCCTCAAACCAACAGCTCTGTTGTAGGAGCATCTGGGAGGATTCTGGAGGACTTCAGGCTAAGTTCCTGATACTAACACCAAGCTTGTTTTTCACCTGGGCAAGGCCTAAAATATGTCTGGCTTATTCTCATTCTAACAGGTCATGACACTTGTCTACAACATATGTGAGAGTGTCCAAAAATGTCTGTTTTAATGATGGTGATGCGCGTGGATGGAAACATGGGGCGGAGATGTTTAGGCTGATGCCATTGTATATACACCAAAATTCAGGAGAACAGGAAGGCTCTAGGAGTTCTCTGACTAGGTACTCTACTGACATCAGAGTTGTCATTGTGGGCAGTATGCTAAGCAGAGGACATAAAGCAATGTTTGTATCTGGCTGTTACTGAAAAGGGTGTTTGCCTATGGAAAGGTTCTGTCTTCTCATCACCTATGGGAGAAGTTGGTGACTTCTGAGGTATGAGCTACAAAAAAAGAAAGAAACACTGAACAGAAAGGAGCTGGTGCTGCCTTCTTGACCGGTTCCCAGGGAGTGGTGGGACTGGTCCTGTTTGCTGAGTGTGCACTGTGAGTGGGATGCACTAACTGCCCTGCGGCCCCGAAGGCAGTACACACAGCAGGAGGTGTTGGGCTGCTCTAGTTAGCATGACAGTTACAGACTTTGTTCAGTGTCTTCCTGCTCTGCTTGCTTTCTTTTTCCAAACAGACTCTGTCTCGATCATTGTTCAGTGCATTTCATTTCTTCTTGGTTTAAAGCGCCAGCCCCTGAGGTCTGCTCTGAACTTGTTTCTTCACTTACATCCTTTGCTTGTCTTGGCCGTTTGAAGATGGGGAATTTAATTTGCTCTGACGGCCTCTCTCTTTCAGACTTCTCTCCCTGGGTAGAAACGTTCCTGCCCTTGGACTCTCCTAGAGGGTGCAATGGGGGGTCTGGGTGATGTACCCATTCCAGGCTTTTGACTTTTCCTCCCTCTTCAGTAATTTTCCCTGCTTTTTTCTGTTTCCATGGAGGGGTCATAGTGCTAATGAGCACTGAGACATCCCTTGTGTCTCCCTCGCTCTCTGACATGCACGGCCTTGATGGCAAGCTCATTAACACAAATTCTGAAGGGGCAAGTATTTTCTCAGATGTAGTCATATACAAATAAAACGTATCGCTTCACTGTGACAGGAAGGAAGGGCTGAATATGCGGATCTGCCTCCCTAAGGCAGTGCTTCATCCCTCTATTTCCTCTCTTGTCTTTTCCCCCTTAGACGTTAGCACTTCCTACCCCTTCCAGACATTAGAAGAGTAGGCTCTTCAGTGCTTTCATGAGACATTAGAGAGCAGTCTCCCCTCGACTGACCTGGAAGGCATTTTCCTGGGTACTCTCCACATTAGCATGGGCTGTCTACACTGGTGAGACATGAGAGCATAAACAACTGCCTTTTCCCCTGCTATTCAGACGTTAGGTCATAGTTTCTCCTTATCCCGTCTCTCCATCAGTGGTACAGACTCTTCCTCCTCCTTGCTAAGAGGTTTATCATCTTTATGAAGCCCTTAAAAGCTTCCCCACTGGCAGAATTTCAGGTCCTCACCAGGGATTTCCCCTGAGGGTCAGAAGACTCTGTACTAATCCTAACCCATATCATGGGGTGCTGTCATAATCCTGATCAAGTATTTGCAACTTCTTCACCTGGAAAATGAGCAAACAACAGTGCAATGTTTGTCTTCTATAAAGTGCCTTGAGACCTGGTGAGGTCTCACCTGCGCTTTCCAGGCAGTGGCAGAGAGGATGTGGTGTCACCAATGGTTCTGAGAAGCAATGATCAGTGAAGTGGCATCTGAGAATGATTTCCGAGAGGAACAATTTCAGCGCCCTTTTGCACACATCATCTATGAATCCAAGGCCTTGGTAAATCATCTAAAGATGCCCAGATTGAAGGATTCAGTGGTGGCAGACAAGAGCATGCTCAGCCCAGTGACGTGGATTTAGATTTGGCCAAGAGCAGCTGCTTCTGCAGAAAATGCAATGAAGTCTAGCACTGAAAGCTAATAGAAACCTGTTCTTGGAGGCGTTTCTTCACAGACTTCAGGAGTTACAGGTTGGATCATTCCCTAAGGCTGGAGCTGTACTGTTCCTGGCAAATAGCTCTTTTTATGTTTGTTTGGTTTTGGTTGTTTGGGTTTTTTGTTGGGTTTTTTATTTTTTATTTTAATCACCTCTATAATTCTAGATGATTTCACTATTCATATCCATTAATGTTAATTCTTTGTTCCAAAATTGCTTCATAATCTTGGCCATGGGTGCATTTTACAGCATAGTTCTACAGGTTGCAGGGAAGATTGCTAGTATTAGAGGGTTGCTTTCAATGTAGAATATTCTGTGACGGGGAAAGACAAGTTTACAATGTGTTTGTGGTCATTAATCAGGAAGCTTAACAATACCATGTCATTTGCTTGACCAGTCCCAAACCATCAACTGCACACAAAGAAAATACAGCCAAATACTATGCAAAACCTTACAAACAAACAAAAAAAAGGAGCTTGAAAAATGTCACTAAGTAAATTCAAATAATGCATAAATTAGAGGGAATTGCAACTGGCTCATGGATATTCTATGAGCAGAAGATAAACATCTAAGTTAGTTGCATAAATTATTCATCATAACGTATTTGCTCAGCTTTTCTCATCAGCTATGAAAGCCACACATCCAGGCATTTGGAGAGTATAATAGAACTGGGCTTTCACCTCAAGATACGCCCTAGGAGTAGGAAGCCCTGGGGAGGGATGGCACGTATAAGAACTGAGTGGAAAAAGTCTTCTTCACTGCAATGTTTTAGATGTGGATTCTGCTAAAGGCTTGTCTACTGCATGAATGGGGACTGGAATTGTCCCTTGGCAGCAGACCAGCTTGAAGATACAGTAACAATTGATTTTAAACTTCTCCTGCCAGTGATGTCATAAGATGATGTTGGACCTGATGTAAAAAAAGAACTGGCTTCCCTTTGGATACACTGTTCCTACCTTCTCCCACCTTTATACCCACTGCTTCCCAGTCCATGGTCCTAATTGTAACTGTGCCCTGTCCATCTCCGCACGCTGAAGGGAGATGCTCACAGGGTTTGGGTGTTGCTGTAGGGTCCTACTTGATCAGTTGTGTGTTTCAACTCTATGGCCTTTGCTTTGAAATAGGTAACTTGTCAGTAACAAAAGCAAACACCCTCTACTTTGTTGGGGACCATGAAGCAGTTCCCCAGCCCCTTCTGAAAGCATGCTGGCCCTGGAGGGCTCTAGTCCCCCTTAACTATGTTGATAATGCAGTAATCTGAAAGCAAAAGGGTGCTTGAGCTTTTCAGAAAGTAATTGTCTTTTTGGAGAGGAAGCACAGATGGCATTTATCCTATGCGTGCTAGTTAGGATCTTTATGGCAGCAATATGGGAGTCTGTATTATAAAACCTTGCCTGTCTTTTAGCATCCTGATCTGCATCTTCCCATGTGGTGTAACTGCTGAAGGGACTGTTCCTCCTTCGTGCAAAGGGGGTTTCCTCGTACAGCAAAATCTGAGATTGCAACTCTAATCAGGAATGACTACAGAAATGTCCCTTGATAGTGTCAGAGAGAAGCAATTTGTCTTTACTTGTAAGGTTTTATGTCTCATTAAAATCAGCTATGGGGCCCCAAAACATATCCCTTCCACAGACAGTAAGTACTGGACTTCTATGCTATTCTAGGACAGCAGAGAAAAACTATATTCTTCTCCATACAGTGAATTCCTGGACTTTGGTAAAGCACTTGTTATCCACAGACAACTTTGGAGCTAATGGTCTGTTTTCTCCACTCGGGGTCTATGTTGATTTTCTGTGGGGCTTGGGTTTGGTTTTTTTTCCTTGGACTTTGACAAAGGCTTTTCTAGGAAAGACAGATGTTTCTGTGGATTTCGAGGCTTGATGATAATGACTCTTAGGATGTAGTAAGAGAGGTGTTTTGTTTTAGCAGTTTTACTTGGCTTGTGAAAGCCTAGGAGTTAGAGAGGGCATCAGCTCAGGTGTAAGGAGATATTTTGAAGTAAGAAGTGGGCACTTCGCAATTTTAATGAATGCAACTGTTGTTAGGCAGCCTGGGGGGTTGTGATGGGGTGCAATCAAAATAAATACATACGTATTTGCATGAAGTAAAATAACTTAACACATATAAAGTGGACTGGGCAGAGAATCAACCTGGGGAAAAAAAAGATCTGATTTGTGATCCTGGCTTTGCAACTGACTTGCAGTACCTCCTAGATCTGTCCACATGTCAGGTTCTCTACCAGCAAAGTAGAATTGTTGGTGCTGGTTGACACACATTGATAGAAAATGCCACGTTAGGGACAGATATTGTCATTGCTATTATTTAAATGAAATTTTTGTTTTAAACTTGAGTTACAGGAGTAAATGAATGACAAGTGACAGAGAAGCTTGTGACTTGCTTATCTGGGAGATAGCTTAAGACAGTGCAGGTGCGATGTAGGAGAGCAGTTATAAATAATATCCTTTCCTTTTATGAAGGCCTTGCTCAATATTTTTCAAAGGACATTAATAGGTTTCTCATCTTTTTAGGTACTCAGCTGGTGATGTGCTTCAGAGGCCTGTTTTTTAGATTGCAGGTGTGCAAGGTTTTCTCTAGGCATTTCCCTCTGTGTCGTTTCAAAATGTATACCTGCAATAAAGAGCTGCTTTTGCAAACATTAACTTTATTTTTTCTCAGTTGCTATCAGTTAAAAGAAGGGATTTGAAAATCACTTTATAGGATTGTTTGGTTTTTTTAAAAATAAAAAAAAGAAAACCAAACAAAAGCTCCATTTTTCATCCTGCCCCCTGCCTGTATCTGAATCAATCCTTTTAGATGGTTTATCAAAACTATTGTTTTTCAAAATGATCTTTTGCTGTACTCCTGGTGCTGAAAGATTAAGATGTTTGGAGAAGGTATGTTTCCTTCAGCCTTGCTTTGCAAAAGTGTTTCAGGAAGGCTTGTGGAAACTGCGATATAGCAATGATCAGCCTGGTCTAGATCTACAGTCTAACCAGCTCTTTTGCTGACAGAAATCAGAATTTGCTTCTTTATGGGGAGGTGTAAGACCCCAAAGTGTGTGAGGGTGAAAGGACCACCCTGCTTTCTTTGTAGGGAACTGCAGCTCACTACTAGACATCTCTGGAGACTGAGGCTACCCTCCTCATCAGCCCAGACCCTGATCATCAAAGTGTATTGCTATTTTGCAGTAATTTCTGTCTTTTTAATTCTCCTCCTCCTTCCCCTCTGCCTAGCCCTGTGGCCATATGTGTGTTTCCATGTCAGGGAGTCCCACAGGATTGTCCCCTTCCCCATGCTCCTTTCCTGCCCTCAGGGATCTCCAAGCCTCTCCAGACTCAAAGCCTCACCCCTGCTGTTTTTCTGTGTTGTTGCACAGGGAGTTTGCCCGTTGGAAGGTGAGGAACACAGCCATTGAGCGGAGGGACCTGCTCCACAATCCGCTGCCCCTGATGCCTGAGTTTCAGAGGAGCATCCGCCTCCTGGGCAGGAGACCCACCACCCAGCAGTTCATCGATACCATCATCAAAAAGTACGGCACCCACATCCTCATCTCTGCCACCCTGGGAGGTAGGTGGCAACCTGGGCTGTTTTCTTAGCGTGGGCATCGGCAGTGGGGTGGTGAAGGCCCTGGACGGCACCTGCAAACCTTGGCCGCGCTGCGTGGAGGCTGGCTGGGAGCACAGAGCCAGGCTGCAGCTCCCCCGAGCAAAGGCAGTCGCGTCGGCAGCCGGTGTGGAAATCCCTGGAGCACGAACAGCCCTCGCAGATGAATTCACGGCGCGCTGCGTGTGAGTTCGGCACCCGCGCTACGTGTGCGCCTGAGCTCGTCTGACAAGTGCGTGTGTGTACCCGTGTGCGTCAAGATAGACGTGCTTCGTTTAGCCGGGGAGCCTGTCTGTCATTCCTGCACCTCTGTCCTTCATTTGGCAATAGAATGTGTTGATCCCCCTTTTTTTCGGGAGGGAAGCATCCTTTCCTGCTGGAGGAATTTTGAAGAGCTCCCAGGAAAAGGGAGTTCAAGGAGTTGGGCAGAGAGGGCACGTGCAGCAGGGGAAGGGGTGGCCAGAAAGGGCTGTGCTGAATGCAGAAGTGAAAGCAGAGACATGGAGTAGGCTTTGGAAAAGAAATAATAGTGAAGTAAAATTCAAACTCTGTGAAAGGACTTCAGAGAGGTTTCCATGTGCAAGCAGAACATGTGATGACATACCACAGAGTACTATAGGACCGTTATCCCATGAGCATGGGCTCTGATGGTGCTGCATAAACATCTCAGGTACCGAGTACTGAAAACAGGAGGGGTGAAAATCAGCAGCTCCTCTTGATATTTGCTGCTGGGTTTTGTTGTTTATTTTCTCTCAATTTTATCATCCTTTACCCCTTTGGGGTGTACATTTAAATGCCTTTATTTTAAGAACTATTATCTGTAAGAAGGATTCTGCAGCAGTAAAGGCTCTTAATTTTAGTACAGTTTGTTGCTGTTCCTTCTTCTACTGTGCCTGACCTCCAGCCTTGCCACATTGTGAAGTTTGTAGTGAACTTTGAGGAATTTCTGGCCATCTGTCTGTTCCCAAAGCATGCTGCAGACACTGGCGTGAGATGTAGATGAGATTAGATGTGTGCATATGATTCATGCACAAATTAGGTGGTAGGTAAATTGGCATACTTCCATTGAAGTCAAATGGCCTCTTGTGTGGCAAATGTCCTTCAAAGATCCTCAGACTGCTCTTCCAGTCTTCTCCATCGGCAGTGAGAAACGTGAGAGAAAGCAGGCTTCCATGCATTGAAGAGTATAAGTGACTGCCTGCTTAACAACTGCTTAACAACTGCATAAGGATAAACCCTTTATTGAGGAAATTGCTTTTCAGGACCATATCTTACACAGCCCAAGCCAGCCAAGTAGGAGTCTGGTAAAGTGTTGAGAGTTGTTTTGTCAGTTTACTTTTCTTTCCAGTGACATGCCTTTTTCTTCTTGCCACTCACATCCGTGGAAATTCAAAATAAGGAAGACCTTTGATGGTAATATATATTTTAAATTTTGCCTGGGTGAAGTTGTGAATTATTTACAGGGGCTTGTTTCTTCTCCTGATTTTACAACACAACAATTTTAAATATGCAGAGGCTTGTAACGGGAACTGGTGTTGGAGAGGAGTGCTAAATGCTCCATCAGCCCGGAGCATGGTGAGCGATGGTAGGGGAGAAAAGGAGGATTTATCTTGGCAATGGCAGTCCCAGAGAAAATGTAGATGAAGCTGGGTATGCATTATGCAAGGAGGACACACTCTAATCACACTCTGTGGGCTAAACAAGACCACTGGGATATAAAACCAGACACGTCCTGGCACTTTTGCTCTCCAAAGACCTCATGTCTCCTCAGAAAAGTTACACAAGAATTCTGCTTTGGATTACAGTGGTTTGTAACTTAGCCTGATGTCTTATTAGGTTGCAAACAAGTGACAAATGCACAGGAAATTGTTTTGCTTTCCAGTGCCAGCTGTTGCATGGACACCCAGGAGGCTGGGTGATGGATCTGGCCAGCCCACCTGAATACAGCAGCTATTTTCACACCTGGCCACATGAGGAACAGCTCTGATGCCTTTCAACCTACAGAGCAACAGGGTCCCCCTGGAGCCTAATAAAAAATGAGCTCTGCTCCAGTTTGCTTCTGACAAAGGGATTGGTGTAGGGTCATTTTGAGGGCATCCATGCTCTGGGATGGAGCACACAGAGCTGAGAGCCAATTTGCAGGGAAAGCCCTGAAGGAAAGACAACTTTGAACATAGCATCCGCTTAATAAACGAGAAATTAAGACTTAATAATGTAGCAAAAGTCTATTAACCTCTCTTGATCTAGGGGTTGCTTTCTCCTGAGCGCTCTCCATGGGGATGCTGTGCTTTTCCAGGTCTGCACACACATACACAGAATAGCTTTTCCAGCAATGTTATTTCTGCTCAGAATCCTTCATTCCTAGGGACAGTATTTGCCCCTCAGGAGAGCAGTCAGGTATCTTGGGCTTTACTTTTCTGTTTTCTTCCTTTTCCTCCCAGTGGAGGTGTGGAAATACCTCAGGGAGGAAACCTGACAGTTTCTGTGGGGAAATTCATCTCCATGCCCTAGAGCACAGGTTTCTCCTATCTGATGTCTAGGAAATGTCTCAGATGCTTACTCTGTGTTGTTTGGGGACCAAATGCTAATGGTGGATGGATCTCCTGGTGATCTGAAACCAGTGCTATCGCCTGATGTGATTCTACCCATGCTTCCTCGTTGCTCTCTCTCTCCAGTATCAGCACTCCTCTATTAAAATTAACTGCTCTGGATAGAAAGGTCCTGATTCTTGTGCCTTGGCTATTAAAAGAAGGCATGATATTTCCCCTTAAAAAAGCATAATTTTTTTTTTTTTCTGTTACTGGTGGAATTGAAGAAGAGTGGATACCTGGATCCCACAGGCTCCTCTGAGAATCTCAGCTAAAGGGGAGAATTATCCCAGATCTTCCTTCTGCTGTCACAGCCTTGTGAAATGGAGGCAAAGCATCATTTACGTCTGCTGTGTCTCCACGCAGATAAATCTTCCCATTACATCAGAGCTACAAAACTCTTGGCTCAAAGTACAACACTTCCACACCGATCCAGCCTATCTTCCCCCAAGCCTCTTGGCGAACTCCCATGCGAGCATCCTTTCAGTGACAAACGAGTTGCTTTGTGAAAATTCACAAAGTCTGACCTTCCTTCAAATCCCCCTGTAGAACTCACCTCAGAGATGAGACCTGAAAATGCACAGGCAGCTGGCGTGAGGCGGCCACTGTTTCTCACACTAATCACAGCCGCCTTATTACCCCGTGCTTTGGCGGCTGTTTGTTGTGTGCTCCTGTTGTGCCTCTTCAGAGACGTGGGGTTTAAATCCTCTGGGACACAAACAGTCTTTTGGCTGTTTGTGTGGGTAGAGCCTGATGTGACAGAGCCTTGATCCCTGCCAAGGTCTCCTCGCACCGCTCAACGCATAATGATGTTAACGGTGATAAAGGAAATCAAAGCTGGTTATTTTCCAGGGGAAGTGTTTTTGTGAGAAGTAACAATGATGATGCCGTTACTACTAGAGCTTTGATTGTGGGCAAAGAATAGTATGTTATTTTTAACAAAATATTAGAGGGAGAAAGTTTTACACGCCAAACTTCTCCACTTAGCTCCCGTGAAGCCAATGAAAAGATTTCAACTGATCAGTTCTTTTGATGAAAAGTATCTTCTTTCCACCAAATATTTCCATTTTTTTTTCATCTCCAAGCCAAAGGCTCAATCCTTAACATATCAATTGCGTGAAAAACTGAAATCCAAGAAAAATATTTTGATTTTCAGACAGAATATTTTTTTGCTTGTTTTCAGGCTTTTGGCTTCCAGATAAAAGCTGGAAAGTTTCCAGGAAAAGTGGGGGGCTTACTGTGGGTTTTTTGCACATGTATAATAAAAGAAATTATTTGGACAAATCAAGCTCTTTCAACTGACACAATTTTTAAAGGAAAGTAAGTGCTTGTTCTCTAAAGAAAATAATGTGCAAAAATGCTGAAAAACAAATTTATTCTTGGCCTAAAAAGTAGTGATGCTTTTTTGTTTGTTTTTTTTTTTCCTGACCATGCTATCATTGCCAGAGGCAATACATTCATCAGTGGTTCATCTATGAAATCAGAGCAAGTACCATTCTCAGTAAGGGAGCTGTGTAGAAATGGCACATTCCTACCATAGGTATCTGCTCTATTCATTTATTAAAATCAGAATTTCAGATGTTAAGAATGCAGGATGGTGTCCTACCTTTCTACTCCTTCCATAATGCCAGCCTCATGCTAAGAATGAACTGGATTTTAATCTGTCTCATACAGCACAAATTGAACTCTTAGGTAAATATTACTTTTCAGCTTCATGTCCTTTTCATACAGCTTTTGTTAGTCAGGCTTCTGCTCGTGTTTTGGATGTTCGGTGCTTTTTGGATCTTAACTGCTTCACTACCAGATTCTCTGTGATCACTGGCTAAAAATCACTTGTCCCTTATCTTGCTCAGTGTTTTTTTTTTCTCTCTACTTAAATTCACTGAATGTCACTCTAGGACAGGAGGAAAAAAAGTAGGAAGGGTGGTTGGTTTAACTTGGCTTTCTTGTTTGTTCCTTCCTCTGATTGCTCTCCTTCACTCAGACCCCTGCCCTTACCCTTTTCCATGGTTACTGGAAGCTAAAGAAGTACAACTAGTATTTGTTTGTCCTCTGTACCCACCTGTGTACTTATGTCCTATTCGCAACATAATTTCTTCCTTGTAGAGCTCGGATCAGAGAGAACTGCATAAAAGTGGCATCTTCTCTGGTCAGATGTGCACTGGTCCAGAGTCACTGCTCACAGAGAAGAGTGTTCCTCAAGTGGGATAAAGGGTCTGAGTCCTTTCCAAGAGTTGTAGTAAAGCTATGATGGCTAATCAATGTCCAAAATGTTATCTGATTGCTTCAGTGGAGATGATCTACGAGTGTGGTGGACCTGGCCTTACTGGCTGGATAGAGTAGGTGGCTCATATGCACTACATTGAGGCTCTGGTACTGGTGAAGAAGGGTGGGTTCATTTAAGAGTGCTTTAGGTGTTGGACTCTTCTTCCTTTAGGCACAATGCGCGACATCGTGTGTTCCTGTAAAGGTGATCCTACGTGGCAGCCTCCTGGGCCTTACTGAAATCTCCTTTTCTTTCTGCTGCAGGAGAAGAGGCCTTGACCATGTACATGGACAAAAGCCGCCTTGACAGAAAGTCAGGAAACGCCACCCAGAGCGTTGAAGCATTGCACCAGCTTGCTTCCTCCTACTTTGTAGACCGTGATGGCACCATGAGGAGACTCCATGAGATCCAGATCTCGACTGGAGCAATCAAGGTACCGTATCTTGCCTTGGGAAGAGAAAGGAGATTGCGTGTTCATACCCATACTGTAGTAATTTGGCACAGGACTTTGCCAGTCCGGTGTGGTGTCTTTTCTGATCACAGGTTATCTTGCTCCTGTGCTGATGTCCCAGGGTATATTGTTCTTTTATAGGCTTTACTGAAGAATTTATTTCCCCAGGGCCAGCAATATCTGGAAAGAGGAGGCATTCAGTGTGATGGTTGTGTTGGGTAGGAGACTTCCACTATGTGTGGCAGTGACCTTCAGAAGGGAGAGAGGGAACAGACAATCCAGATCAGTGATGGAGATAGGAAGCAAAAGGCAGGTCTGTGAAATGGACAACCCCATGCAACCCGGATATAGTTTTCTCCTATGGGTGTAGGACTGCTAAACATCTCTCAGATGAATTTGCTACAGGAAAAGGTGAAAAACGCAGTGTGGCATTACTGAGGCATGTGGAATGAAATGGACTGAGAGGCAGCTTGGGGTTGCAGCAGGAAAGAAGGGGAGCTGCTCGGAGCATACAAAATAGGGAAAATGGCTCTGCAGACAAAGGCTGCCTTCTCTGAAAGCAATCATCCTATACTGGGGAGGGATTTTATTGTTGCAGAATTCACTCCAGGGAAGGTGATGTGGATGGAGTCATCATTGTTAGCCATTTTTGAAAGGTTTTAGCTCTTGTTATTGTTCTGTGGTGTCTCATGGCTGAGTCTGTTCCCTTCTGGATGGGAAATCGAATTGAGATATTGAAACAGTGACAGCAGATAATCATCCTTTGTGAATTCAGGAAGGGCAGCTCTCCTCTGTGGCTGGAAACCAACAGCAACAACCACAGCAACAGCACTGCAGGTCATCTGTGCCTCCGTCTATCCTCAGCACAAGGATGGTGTGCACATATGCTGCGGGAGCACTAGGCACCATTGCAGGCTGGCAATCCATCTCTGTATCTTGCTTTCCAATAAGAGAAGCCAGGGAATAATTCCTCTACTGGCTTCTGATGTTCTCCAATGGATATCCTCTATGAGAAACATCAATCGGCAGGACCTCATTGCCAAGCCCAGAATAACATGCAGTACCATAAAGAAAGCAGATAAAATCCACTCTTTTTTGTTTCAGCTTGTGAGTGTGCCAACCATGAGCTGTGTCTGTTCAGTGTGGGGCAGCTTTTCCCAGTTAGGGAAAATGCATTTTTGGATTGCCTCAGCTGGTGACAAGGAGTTGTTGTATTACAAGGTCTGAACCTGCCTGGGGAAGATGTGATGCTGCAGTCAGAGGGAACACTCTCTTTTCTGCATCCTCTGTAGGTAACAGAAACTCGGACTGGCCCCCTGGGCTGTAACAGCTACGACAATCTGGACTCTGTGAGTTCTGTCCTTCTGCAAAGCACCGAGAGCAAACTCCACCTGCAAGGTAGGACTCGGGAAGGAGGGAGATGGTACTACAGGGCATGGAGGGGGGGCATGAAATGGAAAGGGGTGGCCTTTTTCCTAGCCTTTCCCCCTCCTCTGTTTGCTGTGATTGCCATCTTCACTGTAAGTCCCCAGAAGGAGGACTGGTGGCTTCTGGTGGATTCGTACAGTTCTTAACACTGAAGAGCCAGGGCTTGACAGAGACTGAGCTAAAGGCACAAGGAACTGTGGACTGGACCCCAGTGAAGTGTCTGGGGGCCTCCACCACTGAATTTTGGTAGACTTCTGTGTATTATACATATATTGATATAAAGAAACATGACCTTACCTATTAATATTGAAGGAGCATTCTGTCCACATCTCTTTTTGCCCCTCCCAAATGTCTGATTTGCGTAAGGGGTTTGCAGATCAGCTTTTGGGACTTTCTAATGACCATAATCTTCAGGAAAAGTCACAGAGGTTTTATCTGAATGCTAGAAGCCATGGCTTCAGTCCCAGCTGGGGAGCTAGTCCAGAAGTCAACAGATAGAGGTCATGACTGAATTAATAAATAAATACACGCTGGTTATCAAGAAGTCAACTTCAGTAGAAGGAGGCAATTCACTGGGCGTGTAATTTACTGAGGTTATTCCTAAGTTTTTGACAAAATAAGGAAATGTGGGATTTAATTGCTCATTTGCCCAGATGGTTTTATTTCTGGAATCCTTGTACTTGCACAAATTTTAATTTTTCAGATGAATGGGCTACATTACATCTTCCGCTTTGAGTATAATTTGGCAAGTGCTGTTTTAATCTTGGTTTCACAGAAACTGGGTTTCATTTACTGAGTCATGTTGTGGATATATTATTATTGTTTTTTATTATTTGCCTTTAAAAATAATAGGCAGGTTGTTTTCACTCTTCTGGCGATTATCTAAATCACTGAATTCTGGTTCTTACCTAATTAACAATAAACAACTTGAGGCATTTTATATACTGTAATGATGGCTGCTGTTAATGAAAACTCAAGGATGACACATCAGATAACTAGGTAAACAGCTAAATGAGGAGACACTGGTAAGTAGGTAAATCAATAGCTCTCTATTGGCTATCTGATCCTGCAAGGGAAGAGAAAAAGCATGATGTCTGGGAGGGGGAAAGAGGTGGAGGAAGAGAGAAATTTTAGGGGAGAGGGGGATGTAAAGGGGATGAGGCTGTGATTTCTGATGGGAGCAGACAGAGAACCTCAGGAGTCAACCACACATGGAGTTTCATGACATAACCCAGCACAGAGAGAGGCTGGACCCAAGCCAAGGGAGACAGAAAGGGAAGGGAGGAAGGTAAGAACTCTTCCTAATAGAACAAAGTGACCTTTAAAGCTACACCTGAGTCTTTCTGCCTAATCTGGAGTGCAGTTCTTGGGATAATTGCTCAGGATCCTTCCTCTGCTCTGAGAGGCCTCATTAGGAATTAGTCACAGGGCTGCAGGTAATGGATCGTGACCACATCTCCTCCGATCTGATTAGCAGCTGAGCGTGAGCTGCTGACAGAAATCCATGTTACTACCTTCGTGTCATTCTGTCTCTGAGGCTGGCTCAATAAAAGAGCAGCATCTTCATGACAGAGAGAATTTCTGTTTCTGAACTGCTGCCACCCAGCCCCGAGAGTCATTGTTTCAAAGACGTGCCCTTTAGGAGCTGCAATGGCCAGAGCCAGAGCTAAGCTACCTTCATGCCTGCAGGTAGGGTTCAGGAAGGTCATCCAGCCTGGAGATTTAGGGAAGAACCTGAATGCATGCACAGTATAGGCAGTCTGGTTCTGTACCTATGGTTATGTGGACAGAAAGACATCACTAATTTATGAACCAGTATCCATGTGGACCCAGCATGCGTGTACATCTGTGTTGGATGTCAGCACTGGGGATATATATACAGACAGTGGTCCATTTATCACAGTATCTCAGAAGGTTTCCTTTTTTCCTAGCATTACCTGGGTGCAAGTTCCCCATCCTGTGCATGTGATAGGCAGTGGGAGGGGGGAACCTCAGGGTCTCAGGTGTAGCTTTAAAGGTCACTTCTATTAGGAAGAGTTCTCACCTTCCTCCCTTCCCTTTCTGTCTCTGTTGGCTTGAGTCCAGTCTCTCTCTGTGCTGGGTTATGTCATGAAGCTCCATAAAACCTGTGTGTATTTGACTCCTGAGGTCCTCTGTCTGCTCCCATCAGAAGTCACAGCCTCATCTCCTTTACACCTCTTCTCTCTTCCTCCACCCCCTTCCGCCTCCTGTGATGCAGCTTCCCTACATGGGATTTGGAGGATCCTGTGGTGGCCAGGATCTCATAGGTGACGTCACTTACTTGCATTTTGTATCCTCCTGTTCCTGGCATCAACATGAAAATGTCCCTTCACCTCCCCCCATCTCTGCAGCTGATGCATAAGCTGCCTGGAAAAGGAGTAAACCAAAGCATGGGAGGGGAAGATGTTAGCAGCTCTACAGCAGTCTGGTGGGAAATGGGAATTTGTGTTCCCTGGGAAATTGTTCTAGACTGAAATTATAAATTGGGGGGGGGTAAAAACCAGCATTTTGAAAAATTTGGGGAAATTAAAATTCCAGAGACATATCCTCTTGGACAGTATGACACTATATGCCAATATTGCAACATGGCATTCTGCCAGTGCAGTAAAATCCTCCTGTGCTATTCTAAACATTGTGACACGAAACAGAAAATAGTGCATATTAGGTAGTTACATCAAATACAGTGTTAGAATATTAACATTTACATTACAATTAATATGAGTCTTTGCCAAGATGGGCAGAGCAGTAATGACAACACGCAACATTTCAGCTTTTCAGTGAAACAAAATGAGGAAGTATGAAAAATATATTTAGACCTTTCCCAGTCAAAAGTGCTTTTGGAGTCAACACGCTCTCACAAAATGCTGCAATGAAACTGCATTTTCAACAGGGAACTTTTCTCTGGAAAATGTTTCAAATAGCTCTAATTTAGAGCTGGGGAAATTTACCTCTTTTAATGCAGGAAGCCTTTTATGTACAGTCCAAATCCAAACATCTCTCTCTAATAGTTTTTCTAGGTGAATTAAGGACATGTTCCCTTGTCAGACACTTCATGTTCTGCCTGTAGTTGTCTAAGACAAACTTACACCAAAAATGTGCTGCTCTTAATTTTTAAAGAGGAACTTTATGCTTTACAGTGTGACAGAATTCCTCCTTCTAATAAATAAGTTACCTTCAAAACTAAGGTATTCTCCATAACGTTTGTCACCAGCACACTTACCTCCTGCATCTATTACCAGCTCCTGAGGCTGCTGTGGAGGATGAGCCCAATCCTTGTGCACCCTGGCTTGAAGTGTTCACCCCGTGAACATGGTCCAGTATCTCAGACCAGGTTCTGCCCTGTCTGTCTGCTGACATGAGGCTGCTTTATCAGTAGTCGACGTTGAAAGATTAAATTATTTTTTCCTAATGTTTGCAATATTCAAAGAAATTTCTTAGAGAACAAAATGACACCTTGGGATGTTTTGTTAAGGTCACAGCTGGCAGTGGGGCTTTCCCACCTAGCACGGCTGGCTGAAGCTGCTCTGTGAGGTTTATGTGGTGTTACAGTCCTCGGGACTACAGTTTCCCTGCTTCAAAGGTGGCAACTGAAGCACCCAGAGCAGTGGTCTCAACCAGTATGGCCTTCTCACACTTGGGTTTGTAAAGGTTACCTTACACTTGTGCTTTTCTGACAGCTGTCAGCAACTCAGTTTCAGCAATATTTAGTCCCTGGGCATGGTATGGAACTACAGACGAATGAAGAGGGTACCAGGACCGAGCGAAATGCTACTGGCCCAGTACTTGTAAAATGTCTTGCTAGGATCTGGTCACAAGGATGCTCAATACAAACCCAAAAATACTGATATGAATCAGCCCTTATCTGAGTATGATGACAAATGTGTGGGTATGCCAAAGTACAAACGTGAAAGCAGGAGTGGTTCTATCTGAGTAACCCCGGCACTGATTTCTTCCACAAGGAAATTCCTGGCTGGAAGATCTCTGAGGTGTAGGTGATCCCTATGCCATGCTTCCCGTTCTAAAGTTAGGGCTTTGCGTTTGGCGTGCGCACGCTCGTGTGTGGAAGAGTAGGTGGATTTGCGTGTCACTTGTGTTCCTGCTCTAAGCACATATTCGAGTCTGTGCTGCTTGATAAATGCTACAATTAACTGCACGGATTCCAGCAGAACTGCTTACCTGATTAAAGGTAAGTATTGATATAAGTGTTCTGAATTGGTGCTAAGTGTACAGGGGGTCTGATTGCCAATTAAACATGAGACTATTTCTTACCAGAGATGGTTATCCTCGAAGTCTTTCTTTAGAAACCATGAGCTGTATGGACAAAAAGCCAGCATACGTGAGAGGCACTGTGCAATGCAGGGTGGGACCATGTTATGTTTTGGAGGTTACAGGGTTTTTATGTTTCTGCATGTACTGAGATACAGAATGGATGGTTCCTCCTCTGTGAAGCAAAGAGTGGAAAGATTTATCCATGAGACGTGGACCATGAATAAACAGGGTCAGTGCACATCAAGAAGTTCAGCCCCCCTTCTCCTGTGAGCTTGCAATCTCGGTGAGGACAGCAGCCTTCAGGCTCTCCAAGCCCCTTTGTAGATCTCAGTTCTCCAACAGTGCTGCACTTCCTTTCCATCCTGAAGAAGGAAGGTCTTGGAGCCTGGCAGGTGGGACCATCCCTAATGTTAGTATGAAGGTTTGAAAAGGGACCATCCCTCTGTGGTGGTTGCTTCAGATGAATTCCTAAAAGAAATGGTACCTCAGTACTTCCTGAAGACAACGGGAAGAAGGCAGAGCATCTTGTTGAGAAACATCTGAGGGAAAGACCAAAGGGACCTCAAAATGCACATCCTCCTTAGAGCAGTTTTGAGGTGTTTGCAGGGATGCTGTAGACTGTGGTCAGCCCCTTGCATGTTCCTTCCCTTCCCCACAACAGCACTGCAGATAAGGCAGCAGGGAGCTATGCAGACAGTGCCTCCAAATGCCAGGATTGAAATCCTTCCCTGTGCAAGTGCCACAGACATCTTCTCTGTCTGAGGGGTGCTCTGTGTTCATCCTGCCTGACAGCTTCCACTGCTCCATGCTCAGCTGTGATTTAGGTCAGACAAGGGGGCAGCTCGCTGCCACCAGGCATGGTGCTCACAGAGACCCTGCCCTGGCAATAGCAGAAGGGGAGAGGGAACAGAGGACCCTGTGCCTTCAACAGTCTCCTGCTCCCCTCAAACTTGGACTTCCAGAGGGACCTCATCAAGGCTGAGGTGTCTCTCAGGAACCAAAAGCAAAAGGGTAATGGGGTCCCCAATGCACTGCCCACAACTTATTCACTTGTCTGAGGTGCACATGACCCATCACAGAGATGGGTCTGAACTCCTGAAAGGAGTCACAGCCCTTCCTGCCCTTCCTGCACACCCTCATCCTCTGAATTATTGTCTTATTTTCGTTCCACTCCAGCGAGCTGTCAGCCACGGATACAGTAATTCAGCGCACCAGAAACACAAGCAGATGGGTAATTGACCCGCGTGCCTTCATTACACCGGAGTTCAGTGCTGCTGCTCAAGCCATAAACTCCTTTAGCTGCCACTCCAAAATCTCTGGGCCTTTTCTGAGGAGGGCGAGCGGGCCAGGCTGCCTGCAAAAGGCTCACTCAGACTTACTGTCGGCTCTGCCTCACTCACCACAGACGCTGACTGAGTCTGACAAGCAGAACTCACCAGGTAGAAGGAAACAGATGTGAACGCTCAGGGACATCTGTAGGGAGCCTGGAGATGCAGGCTGGAGAAGGGCAGGATGGAAAAACATGTACACTGTACACAGGGCAAACATTTAAACTGTTATCATGTCCTCTGGTGCCTGAGCAAGCGTCCACCTACGCTAATGCCTGCACAGATGGATGGATACACAAACACTTGCTATGGAGAAAGAGACATGGGGGAAGATCTCTCAGCTAATGTAAATCTTCAGAGCACCACTGAAATCATTGGCACTAAATCCATTTGCACTTTTATAGGATTTGGCAAGAAACCTTCCTAGCAGGGAGCGAGCTGAAAGGACTCAGGTACCCAGCTCCTGTATTTATACTGTGGGAGTTGGGCACTTAACTCTGCAAGGGTCTCTTATAAATCCCTCCTTGTATTATTTTTCTTTCTTCTGTTTTCCTTTATTCTCTTCTCTTTCAGTGTGTAGTTTCCTTGTTTCTGTGGTACCAAACCTATTCAAAACAGGTCAGAACATCGCTTCTGATCTAGCACTTTGTTGCAAAGTAGAAAAAAAATCCTGGGAATAAGGGAGGCTTTTTCTTCAGATGCTTTGTACTCTGCCATGATCCAGGATTGGGATGAAGGGGGTACAATGGGCGTTGGGGAGGGTGAAGTTACTTGCCACCCTTCTCTCATAGAGCAGATGGGCTCTGCTCTCAGCGAACTCGGGAGGCTGGTGGTTTGTACCCCACCTACCTTACTCCTGACAGCTCCAAGAGAAATATCCCAGCAGCTTTTAATTCCTCAGCAGCACCTTCCCAAGCTGTTAATGAAACAGGTTTTGAAAAGAAGAACAGATACCTGAAATTACTTTTTTTTTTTTTTTTTTTAATTTCACATATCTGTCTCTTTGCTTCCTATGCCAGGTCTCCAGATCATCTTCCCTCAGTATTTACAAGAGAAGTTTGTCCAGTCTGCCTTGAGTTACATCATGTGCAATGGTGAGGGGGAGTACATCTGCCGGAACAGCCAGTGCGGCTGCCAGTGTGCGGAGGAGTTCCCGCAGTGCAACTGCCCCATCACTGACATCCAGATCATGGAGTACACACTAGCAAACATGGCCAAGACCTGGACAGAAGCCTATAAAGATCTGGAGAATTCAGGTATCAGAGCAAACCGCATTTTCCAATTGATTTATTTGAAACAAAGCATGGCAGGTTATACCAGTTAAGGATCTTTTCTTCTCTCAATATAATGCTGCAGTTTGGGTAAAAATAGAGGACACTGAAACCCAAACCATGATCTTAGTCTTCAGGTAGTGCCTTTTTTTCTCTGTTACGCATACAGACAAAAACAACCACCATACATAATTCTATGTGTAAGGGGTTATTTCCCATGGAAGAATTTGTTTGATTAAAAATCTGATTTTTCAAACCAAACCAGCTCAGAATCTCTCTTTAATAGTTCTACACAGAAGCTTCCACAATATGAATGATGCAGAAATTGCTTTTCAGATTTGCATGAATGATTTATTCTGCTTTGGTGAAAGGCAATTCACAGAGTGAGAGCGCAGGACAGATGACACCTCATTTGAGATAGAAAGGAGAAGGGAAAATGACTTCTCTCTCCTACAGCGCTGGTGTCTCCTGGTGTGAACATTTCTCCCTCAGCTTTCTCCTAGTGTGACACTGGGGCTGTCAGCAGAGTTTGTTCTACATTGATGCTGGTAACACCCATAGTAGGTGTGCTGTAATGTGTAGGCAATATGCACTTTCATGGGTTTGAGATGGGAAAGAGCAATAGCATCAGCACAATTATATCCTTTCCTTTGGCAGGTGGTCTGCCTGCCTTGAAGCCACACGGGCACTAAGCAGAACTTCTATGAGAACTTATTCCTGTGCTGACTCTCATCTATTAGTGTTAGGCAGCTACTTCCCAGCATATTTTCTGTGAGGATCATTGTAGTTGTCTAGGTTTCCATGTTAGGAAAGAAAACTCTGAAGAAGGGCCTATCTAGCTCCATCCAAGGCCCTGAAGAATTCTTCAGACATTTTCCCAGCAGCAATTTCTTTCTTCACTTTGAAGGTCACCTTAGTCCCGTTAATGATTGAAATGAGGTGGCCTACAATATGTCCTCAAGGGGTTGTTGAGGACAGGTTCATACTTCAACATGCAGACCCTGCTGGCATGACTCCTGTTGCACAGATCCTTATGTTCAACTCATGCTGTCAACTTGATGCTCAGCTGAGCAACATCAGAGTAGCAGTTAATGGCCCAAGGCTGATGACCATCTTGATAAGATCCCCCCATATTCTGTGGGGAGCCACAGGGCTGGGCAGTTCCAGAAGTAGGTCACTAGCTGAAGAGGGTTGGTTGTTTTCTGGGAGTTTCTGTAGATTTATGGATGGGGTGGATACACCAGGGCAAAACAGAAACCTGGATTTCAGAAGCTTCTGCTAGCTCTGTACTACACAAACCAGGATCACTGGCAGTGCCTGCCAGCACAGCTCTGCCACTAGTTACATGTTGCTAGTTCTGACACGGGATCTTCACACTTGATGCTCAAGAGCCACATGTTGGCCACCACTCCTCAAACCCTTTTACATTCCCAGGGGATCTAACCCAGGCACTTAGAAGGTGAGAGCCCAATGGACAGAGAAGAGTTACAGGCCCACAGTGATTGTTTTCCTGTTACGTTCTGTATTTGTTGCACTCGATCTAAGTAAAGACCGTAGTAAATAATTATATTGTCTCTCTCCCCTTGAGATTTCAACAAGGGAAGGTGTTTTTCAGTTGCCGTGTTAAAGTGACACATTGCAGTGCAATTCTCTGCTGTGTTGTAGACATATTCCAGCCAGGGCTAGATGGAGTGATTACCTTTCTGTTTAAAGCTGCTGCATCTCATTCATCACTTTGTTGCAATCAGGCGTGAACTTACCCTTTGAGATGAAAGTTCTTATCACAAAAGACTATGGTATTAGTGTTTTGCTTCTTTGTTTTAATAAATATTCCCAATAACTAGAGGATTTTCTTCATTATGAACAGCAGAAATCTCTAATGACATCTGAAGGCTTTTCCAATAAAGCAGGCTGAAAGGCACATGAGTGCTCTGAAAGCCAATACCATTTGCACAGGAAGCTTCTGATAGCCTAAGAGATCTATACCCCGTTTCTGATCAGCGTTGGATTCCTTTGTCAAGTTGAAAAAGATCACAGGGGTCAAACCAAGAGCTGGTGTGCTTTGGGATCGCGTCTTCGAAGTGAAAGAGGCTGCAGTAAACTGATGCTGCTTTAAAGCAGCTCAGGAGCTCTCCGAGTCCTGTGCTTTGTTGCTCATGCATAAATTGAGAAAAATAACACTGCCTTATGCTTGGCATTTTAGTACGGCTGGCCAAAAAAATTCTGCATCAGAACTGTGATCCTGGATTTTTAAACAGTCTTTTGATTAAAAGTCCTGGGGTTTTATTTTGCAGTGCTATTGCTTTCTCTAGTCAAAATGGGGGGTTTGTTTGCTTCATTGGGATTTGGTTTGTTTGGTTGGTTTTTTAACTGAAAGGCCAAGCACTGGGAAGATGAAAGTTTAATCTTTGGAAGAGCTTTTTGAACGTGTCCATTTCGCTGTGAGGCAACCGCTCTTACCAGAGGCTGGACCAGGAGGAGTCGGTGCCATGGGACTGCCTGCAGGGACTGGGTGACTTGGCAAAAAGCGAGGCCGTGCTGCACTCTGGGAGCTGTAGTCTTAGCCATCATCAACATTTTCCGGGCAGATAAATGGAATAAACCCAAATGCAAACAGGCTTATTAGTTAATTGGAAATTCTCAGGATTAAGAATGGGCTAATCCCAGAAAGGTACAAGGCTTAGCACAATGCAACCATAGTCGTGGTTGGGGCCTCCAGGGATAGTTATAAATACAGAAATAAGTAATGAAGAAACTATTCTTTTAGGAATGGATTCTCTTTTTTTTTTTTTTTTCCACCCTACTTTTTTTTTTTTTTTAAAAAAACCAACCCCATCCAGCTTTTATTTTGCCAGATTTCTTTGCTCATTTATTTTTCCCCCAATGTTGCACTGCAGTATCAAAATGTGCACACTGCACTGAAATTTCTCCCTTACCCGTCTCTATGAAAAATGTAGCACATTCATCATCAGAGGGAAAAGTGCTTGGTCTTTTGCACAAACAGGCTTTTGAGGAAATTGATTTATAAGGGGCGCGGGAAGCAAATGCAAGGCTTTTACTGCTGAAAGGTACTGGGAGTAACCAGCATGGTCCACAGAAGCAATTATACATGATGATAGTTTCAGAGGACCCCTGAACAGGAGAGAATCATTTTTGGGAAGGAGAAGGGCACGAAAAGCAGCCTTACAAATGGAGTGAATACCAGAGAGATGATTAAAAAATAAAATAAATCTCTCCATTATCTTTGGGGAAGAAAGGAGACAAGCAGATGTCCTGCGGATCTTCATAGTGCAATGATGATAATTATTTTTATTAGGTGCTCGGTTTCACCATGTGATGAGCAGGACGTGCACATCCATTTAGTATCTGTAATGATGGTACTGACTAATGCATGAATATTCTTGGTTAGGGAGTTAAGGATGAACTGCAAGTTGCTGAATAATCAAAATTTTTTTATGTAAATATCTATCAGATTTGTAGAATAGGTTGTAAATTATCTGTTCTGATTTTTTTCAATAATTCTAAGGATTATTTCTTTTTAAAGCTATCAGCCTTTACAAGCTTTCATTTTTTACCTTGCTTTTTGTTGTTGGCTATTGCCCGCTTTTCTTTCTGAACATAGGATGAAGGATTTTGCTTTAAAAGAGGATTAGAAAAAGAAGAGAATAATGTAGATAACTTACAAGAGAAGATGGCTACATTTCTAGTGGCCTACTTTGTGGGGTTTATGGCAGGAAGCTGGTCTGACCTCCCTTTAGAAGCAGGAGTACCACCAGCACTAGATCAGGGCAGCCATGGTTTGGTCTGGCAGAGTCTAAAAGGGGAGATTCTTCTCCATCTCTGGGCATCATGGTCCAGTGTTGCATTATGTCCAAGTAAGGAAGTTTTTCAATACATCATTTGAACTTCTCAAGCTGCAAACCGTCTATTACTCCTTGCTATAGCATCTGTCTTTAGTAAGAAGAGTTTCTTTCCTTAATATTTGTCAGTACCTTTTAGGAAGTAGGCTGTAGTTAGACTGCCTCTTGGCCTCTTCTTCACTAGACTAAAAAAGTGCATCTTCTTCCACCTGACCTTGTGGGACTTGTGCTCCAAGCCCTTGACCATCTTGGTAGCCCTCAGCTGTGCCCTCCATAGTTTCACAACATTCATCTTCAGTTGGGTGCCCCTAAAGCTGGCAGAGAAATGCAGGTGCAGCTTCAGTAGTGCCAAGAAGAATGGAATATTAACGTCCCCAAACTACTGGACTTAGACCAGTATGCAGGTTGTGTTGTTTCCAGTCAGAACATAGTGTTGACCCACCTTCAGTGTGGTGCCCGCCATAAGCCCCAGGACCTTTCTAGCAGCTCTTACTCAAATAAATGGTTGTTTCCAATCCTGTACTGATGTATGGAGTTGTTTTCTCATGGTGTAAAACTTTGTTCTTTTCTTTATTGTACTTTATAGGGTTTTTGTTGGTCCACTTCTCGCATTTCTTAAGGTTTCAGCGTGTCAAACACAGTTTTCTAGTATCAAAAAATGGGTTATTTTCTACTGAGAAATTTGGAACCATCTGTTTTTTCCATCTGAGCGTGTCCCAGCTTGGCAATCAGAGTCTAAGCAAACTATACTTCTGAGTTAGGAAGAAAGGGGTGGTCATAAACAGAAACTACCAGAATTTCTGCATTTTGATGCAAATAAACTCAAATAAACCCTATGTAATGATTTTTCCATTACCAAACAGAGTCAAACTGAAAGAAACTGATCACAAAATAATACTTAACAATGTATTTTTGGATCAATTAGATTTTTTTCCTTTGGCCAAAATTGACACGTTTTGTTCTGACTTTAGCCCTGCAAAATATTTTGTTTTATTTTCATTGTTACATAAAGCAACTCATTTACCTTCAAATGAAGTTAAATGAGACAAAAGAATCAGAATGCTCTTATAAAAAATGAGAAAGCAGGACATTTTAACACAATCCAAAACTTTTCTCTGGGGATTTGTTAAAGCCTTTTTCTTCTCTCTTTTATGTATGTTGTTGAAGTTAAATCACTTTGGCTGTGTTGTTAAAAAAAAATAATACATATATATATACACACACACAAATGGTATTTTTAGAAGCAGCTGAAAAACAATTTAAATGAGAACTCTAACTGCCAATGATTACAACTCTCTGCTTTTTGTTCATAACCCCTAGACTATGATCCCATACTCAAGGGAATTTGCTCTTTTTCTCCACCCTGTACACGTGAACTGTACTGTTTCACCCTAATACTCTTCATGTTTCATTTCCCACATGGGAGCAGCAATAGCCATGGAATTAGTGGGCTTCCTGGAGCAGAATGACAGACCAGTGAGTTAATAGACATCACCTTTCTTTAGCAGAGCACTGATGGCCTCATACATCATTGCTCTTTCTCCATCCGGCTAATGAAAAGCTTTGTAACTTCGTTACAGTTCAGAAACCTCTGTATTTCTCCACGTTTTTGTGTGTTCCAGATGAGTTTAAATCCTTCATGAAAAGGCTACCTAGCAACCACTTCCTGACCATTGGGAGCATCCACCAGCACTGGGGGAACGACTGGGATCTGCAGAACCGCTACAAGCTGCTGCAGAGCTCCTTGGAAGCCCAGCGCCAGAAGATCCAGCGCACTGCCCGCAAACTCTTTGGCCTCAGTGTCCGGTGTCGGCACAATCCTAACCACCAGCTGCCTAGAGAAAGGTACCTTCATCCTTCATGGAGGATGGGTGTGGTGTGATGGGTGACTGATAGAGCTGAGCCTGGGCTTGGTCCTAAACCCAGTGGGCTAAGTCTTTGGATATAGGGTGTGCTGACATGGAAGCTTGGGGGACAATGGTAAAGTCTGGGAGTGGGTTGAAAGTTCATGGACTCAAAGAATGGTAAGGATTGGAAGGGACCTCTGGATATCTTCTTTTCCAACCCTGCTGCTCCAGCAGGGTCACCCAGAGCAGGGGGCCCAGGATTGCAGTATCCAGGAGTGTTTGGAATCTCTCCAGAGAAGGAGACTCCACAACATCTCTGGGCAGCCTGGCACAGGCTCTGACACCCTCACAGCAGAGAATTTTCTCCTCCTGTCCAGATGGAACCTCCTGGGTTCCACTTTGTGCCCATTACCCCATGTCCTGTCACTGGGTACTACTGACAAGAGTCTGGCCCCATTCTCTTGCAGCCCCCTCCCACCCCCCCTGCTCTTTAGCTACTGATCAGCATTGAGATGATCTTCCCTCAGTCTTCTCTCCAGGCTAAACAGCCTCAGGCCTTTCTGGAAGTGTAAGTAACCTGTCACACACCTAAGCCTATTTACATCCCTCCTCTATGGCCTTACCTACCCAGGTGAAGAGCACCCACTTACTCTGTAGTGTTCTGCAAGAATATTTCAGGGCTGACATCAGGCAGCCAGGCAGACTAACCTGCTTTTTAAGGTTTTACCTCATGTACCACAGTGAAGTTAAAGCCTCTATTTCTTGTTAAAGTGGATATATGGAGCACAAGATGCTTCAGCCCATTTTTTGAGTTGTGCTCCTCAGTGAGTGTAGCCAATGTGAAAGAGAAGCTTTAGTTTCACTTGGAATAGACCACATCTCTTCTACAAAATGCAGAATGAACCTGCACTGAGCAGAAGCCCACCAATGTTATTACAGATGGACAGAATAGATTTTCCAGTACAGCTACAGCAACTATTGATATCCAATAGTCATCTCCTGCTGGCTCAGTTCGGCCCTGACCTCTGGATGAGTTTGTTTGCTTCTAATAATTTTTGGAGACTTGCATCAGTGGATTTTTGTAAACATCTCTTTGCTGTTTCTTTCTATGTTGTCTGGAGTGAAGAAACACTTAAAGCCTTAGGGAAAAAAATGGCTTCAAGTGCCTTTTCTTCCATGTTTCTCTTGGAAGAGTAAGGCAAAGTTAACATTTGTAGAGAAACTGTTTTTTCACCTCCTTCATTATCTAAATATTCAGTATCAAGAGAAAATGATCTGATTGACTGATGTCTTCTGTTATCATCCAGCCCTCTGGCCACTAAACACACTGAGTTTTCATTTCACAGAATCACAGAATGCTTGGGGTTGGAAGGGACCTTGAAAGATCATCCAGTCCAACCCCCCTGCCAGAGCAGGATCACCTAGAGCAGGTCACACAGGAACAGATCCAGGTGGGTTTTGAATGTCTCCAGAGCAGGAGACTCCACAACCTCCATGGGCAACCTGTTCCAGTTCTGTCACCCTCACTGTCAAAAAGTTTCTCCTTACATTTACATGGAACCTCCTGTGTTCCAGCTTGCACCCGTTTCCCCTTGTCCTATCACTGGACATCACTGAGAAGGGCCTGGCTCCATCCTCCTGACACTTTTTACATATTTACAAACATTAATGAGGTCACCCCTCAGTTTCCTCTTCTCCAAGCTAAAGAGACCTATCTCCCTCAGCATTTCCTCATCTCTGTGGCTCTGCACTCGACTCTTGCAAGCAGTTCCCTGTCCTTCTTGAACTGAGGGGCCCAGAACTGGACACAATATTCCAGATGCAGCCTCACCAGGGCAGTGTAGAGGGGGTGGAGAACCTCTCTTGACCTCCTAACCACACCCCTTTTAGTACACCCAAGGATGCCATTGGCCTTCTCGGCCACAAGGTCACATTGCTGGCTCATGGTCATCTTGAGGTCCACCAGGATCCCCAGGTCCCTTTTCCATATCTATTAAGTTCAAGAAATTATGAAAAAGTCTTTGGAGAACTTCCTAAAATTGGCTGAGCTGCTACAAACAAGCCAAAACTGGTGGAGGAGTCACAAGTGTGTCCAGTCTTTATTTGGAGCAATGAAGTGAAGCAGCAGCGAGCACACATCCAGCCAATCATGTTGCTGCAAAGCATTCACAGAAATATATCCTTAACATTTCTCTTCTGTTTAGAAAGTCAACCACGCAGAAAGGGAGCCTCCAACTAATACTATAAAATCTGGGGGAAGGAGGACGAAACAGATGATGGCAGCTGGGTTTTTAACTGACTGATGTGCTTGATTTGTTTAAGTCAACATCACCAGGCATATTATAATTTCTTTTCTTATTTGTCATTCTGCATTTGTAGCTAGGCAGGGGAGGGGCTCGGTGGAGAGATGTGTAGCAGAAGAGGTGCTCATTTCATCGCTCTCTTCACAGGGCTTGGAAATACTCTAATTTTCTAATTGTTACTGTATAGAATGACAGATGCTTATCGAGCGTGCCAGAGGCTTTGAAAGGCTGGAAAGGTTCTGTGAAGACCAAGCCTCTCTCTCTTTAATACACATAATAGTAAGCCTACTTTATATATTCAAAAACAATGTAAAATAAAACCAAACAAAGTAGGATCTCTGTTGATGTTCCTCAGGTAGAGGAAGAGGTGATGTTTTCAAAAGAAAGCAGGATTAGGGATTTTTGGCAATGAGGCTGATCCTCCATGACCTTTTGCAATAGCTAAGGAAATATATATATATATGTATGTATGTATTTCATCTGCACTGCTTTAAAACTCACCTTTTTACAGGCAAGTTCATTGGTTTAAAAAAGAAACTCCTCCTGAGTTGTTAATGCTTCAATGTGGAATGAGTACCTAGAGTTGCATTTTAAAGCTCTGGATGTAAAATATAAATAACATCCAAAGGGGGGGGGGGGGGTGATACATGTTCTGGGCTCCAGCCAAATTGTCATTATTTAAGAATACATCTCACAGCTGCTGAGAATAAAAATAGAATTTTTCACTTTGCTGTTTCATATAGAAAACCCCCAAAGTACCTGCACAGGAGCTAGTGATGTTGGGAAAGCGAAAGGGGAGTTTGCAGAAGAGAACTTGTTAAATCCCTACCTTTTCCCTTGCAAGTAAAGAAAAAAAAAACCTCTGTCCAACTGGATTGGATTTTTGATTGCTTGGGGTTTTGTTGTTTTTGGGTTTTTTTCCTTGGTTTGTTTCTTGTTTTTGTTTTGGTATGGTTTGGTTTTCTAATCAGCTCAGACACCATCTACAGCAAAGCTGCATATTTGTCTCAAGGGACATCCATCAGCCTCTTCCCCTCCCCAGACCTGATTAATCCTGAAAGATGACAAGTCAGGAGGAAAGAAAATTATTCATCACCTTTCTGTGCAACCTGACCTCTGCTTCTGATCTGAAAGCTCAATATTGTCCTGCAAAACAGGGTGGGGTTTTTTTCAGAAGAGATGGGTTTCAAATGGTGAAACAGCTCTGCATGATTACCTGGCTCCCAGTTCCCAGCAATGGCAGGGGACTGCACGTCTCCAGTGAGCACCAGAGAGAAACCACGGCCAACTAACTTTCACTCACAGCTTGTCCTGGACGTAATATTGTTTCATTTTAGGTTTGGAATGTAGGATATTAAAGTTGAATGTAAAACTGCTTGACAGTGACCTTTGAAGCCGTTGTTTTCCTTTTTTTAATTTCACATGCTCCAGTCCTTTGTACTCTGAACTAGCAGAGGCAAAATAACTTTTGCAATGATATTGAGGGAGAAAGATAAACTGATGACTCCTTGATGAAAGAGAAAAGATTAAAATGAAACCAGTGGCTACTCAGCTGCTGGCTTTCAGCTTTTAAACAGTGTCTCTTTTCAGCTTCCTTGTGCCCTGAAATCTCGTGGTTGTATTCACATGAGTCTGAGCTGTTACAGGGGTGTGTTTTCAGAAGTTATCTCCTGTCAGCTGAAGAGCTGTGAGTGGTCCTGCCATATATTCTTATCCTGTCCCAGTTGCAAGACAAAATGTGGTAATTTATACCACTTTTCCTCTCTCTCACTCTATCACAGTTCCCATTGTCATGTTTGTAGCCAATGCCCAGCTCTGCCCTGAATTCTGCATTTTCATTTAATTACATCCTTTATTGCTGCCATCAGCAGATGGTGGTTAGGCACCTTTTTTTCCTCTCTTTTTTTTTTTTTTAATGTCCTACTTGTGTCTTTGCTGAATGCTAAAGCATATACACACCCCCACCAAAACACCCCAACCCTCTTTCTCCTGATCTCCTCCCATCCTTCCTCTACAAAGTTGATCTGGGGAACAGGGAAATTGCTAGTTTTGATTGCAAGATACCAGATGAGACTCCTTTCTCATTTTGCTCTGACGACTGTTAGTATAAGAGAAGGGCAGAAGAGTAACAGGATTTATATTTTTTTTCCTCTAAGACATAGCACACCTAAGACGGTCAGGATGAGACCGTCTGACTCTATTTTTTTATCGTGTCCCCTGCTGTATAGCCTGGTAGTGCTTGTCCCATCAATTCAATCACAGGAAGCATGCAGTAACCTTATACTTCCCTTCAGCACTTACCCCAGTCCAGTGAACCCAGGCAGCCAGTGTGCATATAATGGGGAGTTGCCTTGGTTTTAGTTCATCCTCCACTTGCTCATAATCCTAATCCTAATTATCCATTATCATAATCTAAGCTTCACGCTTAGATTAGTTGTTAGAAACAAAGAAAGATGCTATCAGGGAGGTGCATGGAGGAATCAAGGTGGGTTCACAGAGCCTTAGGGAGATTGAAACTTGGAATCTGGGTGCTTTGCTAAATTCACATGCATTTGGCTGCCTTTCCAAACAGGAACTGCAGGGCTTCAGCTGGAGTAGAAAATATTTGTATTGCTGAAGAAGTGAGCAAAAATTCACTTATGAGCAGAAGGCAGCCTCAGCCCGCAGGGGATGGTTTTGAGAGTGCTTGTTGCTGTCAGCAGTGTGTTTTGCAGACACACTGTGCTGTGCTGTCCCCTCCTCTCTGAAGCTCTCCTAGAAACCAGGGGGAGCCCTGTCCACTTTTTTAGGGACTGAGGCTGTCACCCCCTCCCTCTACAGCAGATGTTTATAGAGGTCACTGCCGTGCTCCCAAGCTCCCCCACCAACCTTGTCTTTTCCACTAGCAGGAGAGCTCCTGTTAGCTGCGACTAAGGGAAGGAGACCCTGGCAGCCCTCTACCACAGGAGGAATGTGAAAATTGTCTCTTCTTCAGGATTTTCCTGCCAGCACACTTCCTTTTCCCCTCACTGTCTCATGTTTTTCTCCTTTCACTCAATTTCTTCCTGCTTTTCATTCCTGCCTGTCTTCTTGTCTTTCAGTTGTTGCTGTTGTTTCAGTTTCCCCCTTTCTCCATCCCTATTCCTCCTGCCCACTGCATTTTACTGTCTTGTTTCCTTTTACCTGCACATTTTCCCCCTCTTTCTTCCCCTACCCTTTCTGCTTCTGCTCCTTGATTATTTTTTTTCCTTCCAGTGCTTTCCTCTGTTTTATACTCTCATCCCTCCCTCCCTCCCTCCCTCCCCCTAATCATCTTGCTGTTCTTTGCTGCTGTATCATTTAATGCCTTCTTTGATACAGACTACAGCTTAATGATTATTCGGAGGTCAGGCGATGCAGGTGCCATGAATTTCACTAATCCAGCTGTGAGAGCCTCTGTCCATAATCACTCCTCCCCTTCTGCAGGGACTGAATCCTAATTTGTCATTAGCTGGTCCTCTCACTGCAGCTCTACCAAGAACTTTTTGCCCAGAGGAGACAATGAAGTATTCATTAGCTGGGGGGGGGGGGAAGGCAGAGGGGAGGGAGCGGGAGGCTGAACAAGGCGTTCTGCTGAAGGCTGCTGAAAAAGGAGTCACTGTGCTGAGATTTTCCGGGGGGGGCAGCGGGGCAGCGTTGCAAGTGGGTGACACAAAAAGCAAATGGGGGTTACAGTGTCATTCACTGGGAGTCATTCCAGGGCTGCAGGACGTGGAGGTGAGGGTGCTGATATAGCAGTTATGGGAGTGGTGGGGCCTGGTGTGGCTGCTTGTTAGGGGGAGAGGCTGTAAAAGGAGGTTAATTAGCAGCAGGGTTTTTTGAAAGGAGAAGCTGTTCCAGCAGCTCTGTCTCTATGATCCCTGACTTCCACCCTCTTTCCTGCTGTTATTGAGCTCTGCACCATAAGCAGAGGTTGCTACTGACTTGGCCTCATCTCATGACATCTCATGGTTTTGGAGAGTGGGGGCAATTGACAATAATATGGAAAGGAGCTTTCTCCTGCTAGCCTAGGAGACGTTGCCAACCTGCAATGTCTGATAGCACCTCAACCTCTGGCATAGCCTAATCAGCTCCATTCCCATGGTTGAAATTTGTCACTGTGTCACTGATGGGACCCTTGGCCGGAGACTGTGCCAGTCTCAGCGCCTGGAGCAGTTGTGAAGAGAGAGACTTTAGATGATCAGTTCTAACTTCTAGCTAGTTCTTAGAGGGCTTTTGCTCTTCATCAAAGGAGTAAACAGCAGGTGAACTATTTTCCAGTCTAAAACCAGACTGGAATAGCTCCCAGATGCCACAGCAGGGCATCCATGTTCTGAGAGCTCTGCCTCAGATATACCCCTGAAAATGCTGTGGCTGTAGTAAGATGCCACCACCAAAGACTCTGTGAGGCTCTATAATGCTAATGCTTTCTTCTTCCTACCTGCAGGACAATACAGGAGTGGCTTACCCGGGTCCAGTCCCTGCTCTACTGCAACGAGAATGGGTTCTGGGGGACCTTTCTGGAGAGCCAACGGAGCTGCGTTTGCCATGGTGGCACCAGCCTGTGCCAGCGCCCCATCCCCTGCATCATTGGGGGCAACAACAGCTGTGCCATGTGCAGCCTGGCCAACATCTCTCTCTGTGGCTCATGCAACAAGGGCTATAAGCTTTACCGGGGCCGCTGCGAGCCTCAGAACGTAGACTCGGAGCGGAGTGAGCAGTTCATCAGCTTTGAGACGGACTTGGACTTCCAGGACCTAGAGCTGAAGTACTTGCTGCAGAAAATGGACTCTCGCCTGTACGTGCACACCACTTTCATCAGCAATGAGATCCGCCTGGACACCTTCTTTGACCCCAGGTGGCGCAAACGCATGTCCCTCACCTTGAAGAGCAACAAGAACCGGATGGACTTCATCCACATGGTGATCGGGATCTCCATGCGAATCTGCCAGATGCGCAACAGCAGCCTGGACCCTATGTTCTTTGTCTATGTCAACCCGTTCAGCGGGAGTCACTCCGAGGGCTGGAACATGCCCTTTGGGGAGTATGGCTACCCACGCTGGGAGAAAATCCGCCTCCAAAACAGCCAGTGCTACAACTGGACCCTGCTACTGGGCAACCGGTGGAAAACCTTTTTTGAGACCGTCCATATCTACCTACGCAGCCGGACTCGGCTGCCCTCCCTACTGCGTAACGAGACTGGCCAAGGGCCCGTGGACCTTTCTGACCCCACCAAGCGTCAGTTCTACATCAAGATCTCAGACGTGCAGGTGTACGGCTACAGCCTGCGTTTCAACGCCGACCTGCTGCGCAGTGCCGTGCAGCAGGTCAACCAGTCGTACACGCAAGGTGGGCAGTTCTATTCCTCCTCCTCCGTCATGCTCTTGCTGCTGGATATTCGGGACCGAATCAATAGACTGGCGCCTCCCGTAGCCCCAGGGAAGCCCCAGCTGGATCTGTTCTCTTGTATGCTCAAGCACCGCCTGAAGCTCACCAACAGCGAGATTATCCGAGTAAACCACGCTCTAGACCTGTACAACACCGAGATCCTCAAACAGTCGGACCAGATGACAGCCAAACTCTGTTAACCCGGACTTTTCAGTGGACATGTTGGTGATTGATCCTTTTGCTGTAAAAAAAATAAAATAATAAAAAAAAAATAAATAAAAGAGGAAAAAAATAAAAAAAAAGAGAAAAAAAAAGCAAAAAGAAAGAAAGAGGGGGAAAGTAAAGGAAGGGGGGAAAAATAAGATTTGTAAAATGTAATTAATATACAAAAGAGGAAAAAAAAGAGGAAATTCTTCATTTGTTGAAAACTAAACCCGTTCTAGCAGCTGTATAAAACTGTCAGGCATGTTTGTTATTTCTATAATCCGTCATAAAAGGGTAACACCTTACTCTCTCTTGATCTTGGGGGTGTTGCTTGCTAGTCCTCAGGGGCAGCAGAGTAAATAAAGGGAGGAGCTGAGAGAGGGGCAAACTTCTGTAATGAACTGTAAAGTTTTCTGCTATGCAGGTGCCAAGACAAAGAGACAAACAGTCAAAGCAAACAAAGAAATGAGAGTTATATGTAAATGTAAAAGAACTGCCATTATTCCTATAGTGGGAGTAAATGGTTAAAGATAAAAGATATTTCTTCTGTTGAGATTTATGCCAGCTTTATGTTGAGTTATTCATGAAGCCTGTGCTGAGCTTTGCTGGAGGACAGAAGGTGATGGCAGTCCTTTGAGAGTAAAACTAATGCCTCACTGGTGAGAAGACACACAAGAGGTGGAGGGGGGGGAGCAGGTCACTTTGGGATTTCCATCTTGGAAGACACTTCTCCAGAGGTAGAGTCTCAGCTCTCACTGAAGGATGGGACATGGCAGGTCCCTTCAGCTGCTTTGATGCCCTGCATCAAACTACTGTTGTCTTCAGTGATGTCAGAGCTTAACCCCTTGAGGATCAGCACCCATAAATCTTTAGAGTCACTCATCTTTAAGGTACTTCAACAGAGTCCCTAAACCAGAGAAAGCCAAAATTATGTGCCACATAAACCCAGACTTAAAAGCAAACCCAAGTTTGGCTTTTTGCCTCAGGTTCTGGGTTTTCCAATAACACTGGGAATCCCTCATCACCACAAAAAAACAAAGCACAATGCAAGAAAAAATCATTTTCGGAGAAACCTGGAGACACTGAAGGGTACCCATGTCATTTCTTTGTGGAAAGAAAAAAATCCATTTTACTTTCTTATGTTTCTGTGGCTGTGAAAAATATCCTCATTTCACTGCCACTTTCTTTATCCACAAAAAAATTTACAGAAAATAGATAAGAAAGTTTTACTAAAATATCTGCAAAAGTAGTAAAAGGGAAGTGTGGGAAAGAAGAGCACAATGCCCAAATCTGCCCTGAATTTACAAGTATAAAGCCAAATTAAAAAGGGTCAAGTTAACAAAAAAATAACTAAAAGGTGGGTAAAATTTTGTGGAGTGTATGTTCACGTGTGTTTGGATTTAAAAAAAAATACATATATATATATATATTGGATGGAGTGTATGAATGTAGGATCAACTGAGCCTGGTGATGAAGCCTGAACAGAGTGGGATGTGAGTAGTGGGATGTTTCTCGTAATCTCACTGGTTTTTAGTTAAAGTTAATTGTGAGAAGTGCTAGTGAGAGACTATAATTTCTGCTCGCCTAGAAGGAAGAAATAAATCTCTGATCCTGCTGGCTTCTAGAGCTGGAGGAGTATCCTGGGGGAAAACAGGTCTGAGCAGGAGGGACAGTCCTGATCTAAAGTCCACATTCAGATCTGGCTCGAGATTTAACGTGGTGATTCGACTGAATTCAAAATACTCTCGTAGAGATTTTGACCTTATTTGGAGACTTCAGCTCAGATTCTGAGAATAACTGCAGTGCTTCTGGAAAGAGCTAAAAGCATTGTGGTGTTATTCATGTGACACCAGAGAATTAGACAATGAAGTTTGGCATCAGGTTTAGTTTAATTTGTGTGGTTTTGGCTGATGCTTATCCAAAGTAAGAAGGAATTAGATACCTTAAGGAAAATAGGTATTCACTGAACACTCCTGCTGAACCAGCAATTAAGAGCATCAGAGAAACTGATTACTTAGTAAGAAAACAAAGAGGAGTCCTAGTCACAAAAGCACACATCAGTCCCTGTCTGTTTTCCAAAAGGTGGGGACATACTTGCATCTGGAGAAGAGCTGGGTGAATTAAACAACAGAGATGCTTCTCGAGACATCCATCGATTTCCCATGGTAGTAACTTTGTGTTTTCCCAAAGCTGCATTAAGATCTCTTTCTATCTTTATTGGTCAGTCCACTCAAGAGGTTGCAAGCCTGCCTACTTTTCCCAGTTTGTTCATTTGTTTGTTCTTCATCTGATTCGTCCTTGCTCTGTGTAGTAGAGGTTCATGCTTATAGACCCCACCATTTAAAGAAGTTTCTTTAGAGTTTTGACATTGCTATGTCAGCTTTCTGGTAATGGAAAATTCACCAGCAATAGTATGCATGGCAGTTAGCTTTAAGCAAATAGTCGAGAGTGTTCGTGGGAAATGACTGTCAAATTTGTACTTATGAGTGGAAATAACATTCCTGACAGTTACATCCAACCAAGCAGGGAATAGAAATGTACTGTTTAATTCACATGTATGACCCATAGAGCTGACACCAAAAAGAACTATAGTTATTGCTCTAAAAATACTGAATACTCCTTAAGAGCAACCTATAGCCTGAGATGCATCTGCGTGCAATGATGGGACTTGTTCATGGCTGGGAATAGCAAGTGTGCTAACACAAAGTGAAATTAATCTGATAAATTGCTTTCCTATGAGATAAGTATCCAGCGTTAGTGACTAGAAGCCAAAGAAGTTGCAGTTAAACCTCAGATCTCGTGGGTAACTAGCAACACAGTAGCTAAATCTTTCCCTATATTTGTGGGACTGTCAGGGATCAAATCGATTGCTCTCATGTATCCCTAATGATGCCTTGGGATGATCATTCTCCAGTATTACTGGTTTTCAGCAAGACCCCGGGGGTGGGCAACACCACAGACCTTAAGCAAGACATTTGGCACCAACAGAACATGAAATCACTGCTGTCCAGTGATTTAACTCCCTGGCTGTCTAACATGAGGTAGCATTTCCACCAGCGCTGGGAGAAGTGATGCTGGAGCATAGAAAACCAGTGGAGGGAGATGGAAGGAAGATTGGCATAGATAAGCTGTCAGCATGCAGAACTTACCTTGGGATAGATACCTGATGATGCAACGTGGCTCCAGGGTGTGATGGCACAGCAACACAGCAATCTGCAGCCTTGTTGCGACATGGCTAGATGAAATTTTGTGATGGAATGAAGCCAAAATGTCAAGAATAAATTCCCTTGTCCTTCAGGGTATGGGAAAATGAACCTACCTGGCAACACAGCCATCATTTTGGGCTTAAAGTTTATGTTAGACAGAAAAAGGAGAAACCAAACAACCCAATCAAATGTGGCCTGGACCACACTACACTCTGCTTTTGATGCTAGAAAGGAATGTCTGACACAAGCAGGGCATGTGCTCTGCTTCCACTGCTCATTCCCATAAGCCCTTCCTCAGGTAAGGAGACAGCCTGTGACAGCCAGATCCGGAAGCAGATCCCACAGGCTTGTCTTAGGGTATTTGTTCTGCAGGCAATAGCAGCTATGGAAGCATCTGGCACACATCTCCCTCAGTAAGGGAAAGTGGTTCAGATCCCCCTAGAGAGGCCACACCAGTGCCACAGTGGTGTGAATGGGATTCTGAGGAAATTATGTCCTAGTCCTTCACTTGGCCAGGAGAAGACTTTTTTACAAGACAGTGCCTGGAATGGAGGGTAATTAATAGAGGAAAATTGAGGGGAGGGGGGGAGCAGAGAATCCTTTCACCCATAAAACTACATTCACTAAACTGCCTCATCAGGAGGTATTGTTACAGAGTTTAATGACAAAATGGACATTCATACTTCGACATACGAGTAGCCATTCTCTGACTGTATGAGAATAAATCTCAGCTTCCTTCCTCTGTACAAGAAGGAAGCAATCCATAAGATTGTCCAGCTCAGCCAATACACAGACTGTCCTACCAAATCATGGCAGATACTTGTCCTTTGCTACAATTAAATTAGAGAGCTTCCAAATAACACAGAGGGAAAAGAAAAGGAAAGGGAGGAAAAGAAAAAAAAAAAGGAAAAAAAGGAAAGGAAAGGAAAGGAAAGGAAAGGAAAGGAAAGGAAAGGAAAGGAAAGGAAAGGAAAG
>JANVCC010000185.1:7832837-7844462 GCA_025345505.1 Todiramphus chloris collaris
GAGAGAATGCCCTGGGAGCTTACTAAGAAATACACTTTTTTTTGATTCTTTAAGTTATTCAAATTTAGACTTACCAGCCGATGTGGCAGAAAGCAGAGGACGTCAGCAAGTCTTATTAATATGCTGATGCTATGGCTTCAGAAGTGCACAGAATGCCCATTTGGATCAGGGCTAAGAGCACAGCATGGAGTTGCCATGGAAACGTCGGGAGGCCATTAATTAGCTATCTCATGAAATCATCTGGAAGAATCTGGACATCAGCAGCTTTGCCCTCCTCAGAGGCAAAGGGCACAGCCCCAGTGACCCCCAGTCAGACCCAGTCACCTCTCCACAGTTCCATGAAAAGGCACATCCTGGAGAAGACATGTCCTCCCAGAGGCATGAGAAATGGATGGGCAAGTAAGGGGGAGGAGGAGACAAGGGCAGAAGATGGGGAAGGAAATAGATTTTCCTTTTTATTTCCCTCTTCCCCATGAAGCCTCTGTGCACTTGCATAAGAGAACACATCAGCTTTTTGAGCTGATGGGACTTATGCCAGTGACCTCAAAGAAATCAAGGCTGGCTGCAAGGCCCTGGTGAACTATTAATGGAGTTAGTGCCTTCTTGTGTGGGATGAGTGAATGCCAATGCTACCTGGTACCGTCCTGCTCCCCAGAACCAGCTCTGGCCCTAGTAAGCCAGGAATCCCTTTCCCCAGAGGGAAACATGGGCAAGAGAGGCTTATTGGCCACTTGCCCAGCCTCCCTCCAGAGACAGAATCTTGTAAGCAAGCTGTGATGGACTTCAGCTGCCGTGTACAGGATGTTCTTTTTTAGCTTTTTTAGCCCACTTGCTAAAACATCACTCAGGAGGACATTTGGCAGATGGCATCTCCTGCACCGGGGTGTAGCAAGATCCCCAGCCTGGCTGCTCAGCTCCCAGCACTGAAGGAGAAATGCTGAGTGGCAGTCCAAACTGTGTGTGCCTGTTTCCAGCTAAAGCACTTTCCTCGATGACTCTACCCAGGTGCTCATCGAAAGGAAAAAATAGTAGAAGGATTAGGTGCTGCAGGTTCTTGTCCGAAAGCAGAGACAGAGGAGGATGATTAGAGGTGTGTACTGGGGAGAGGCAGAAGGGAGACGGATGAGACAAGGCATGAGGAGGTCCTAAGGGAGGCATTTCCATGTTCTTTCTATCCTAGAAAGTTTGAAGTCATACATCAGACCTGCTAGACCCAGTCAGATTATAGACCCTTTTTCTCCTAGAAGCTTTTTCTAGTTTACGTATTAATTAACACCCCCTCACACTTTCTTTGCAAGTTCTTCCAGTAATCTTTTTTTCCATAAGCTAAAACTGCCTTCTCATAATGTCATCAGGAGTATTTCGCTACTGTAAATTAAATAAATATGGAAAACAGTGAGGACTAAGAAGCTTTATAAAAACCTTGTTGGCAATCTCAGTCCTTCCGCCTGAATTCTCGAATGACAAACGGCGGGTGCTTTGTACAAATACATTGTTCAACCAAAAAAAAAAAAAAGACTTTCTTTTTGTGTAACAAGGAAAAAAAAACCAAACAACCCAAATGGTACCAATCCGTGCCCCTTGGATATACAAAACAAACCTTGTCACATACAAGACTGTCCATATGAATCCTGACCACAAGAAACAGGCAAGCAGTGGTGGTCCCCAGCCACCAACTCTGCAGCTTCTCAGAGAAATATGGACAACTATACCACCAGCCACTGCGGTGGGAGTGGGTCTCACAATAGATGTACCCTTCCAATCTGAGCTGGGTTAAGTTTAGCAGGACACATGAAGCAGGATGTAGTGAGCTAAACCCCTTAATGGAGTTTAGTGGTATTAAAGACAGCTACAGGAACAGCCCCAGGTACAGTGTTTTATGTCCCCATCTTCAGTGTTGAGCTGTACAGCACTGCAAGCACTGGGTGGCTCCTGTTGTCCTCCAGTACTCACTTTTGAGACAAGAAGGAAGGTTGGCCTTATGTAGAGACCTAGATAAAAGCAGGGCATGGGTCCCTCCCCAGGACAACTACAAAAGGTATTGCTAGAAAACATGATCACAGCAGTAGAACCTGTGGAGGAGCAAGATCTAGTTAGGGATTCCTGAACAGATTATAGACAGGTACAAAAGAAGTTGGATTACTGACCTCACTGCTCAGGGAGGCCTCCATTCACTTCCCAAACCCACCCTGTCTCTCATCCTCTCCTCTTTTCAGTTTTGGCTCAGTAGTGAACAAAAGCAGCCCATTAGCCATTATATATAACACACATCATGTACGTACAGCTTAAAATAATACTTTAGTGCCACCAAAAAAAAGTCAACCAAATTGAAGTGAACAAAGACACAAAATGAAATGGGAAAAACACAGACTCATTCTGTTTATTAGGGATGTTTTTGCCAGTGATAAATTGCTGTGAGATGCCTTTGTTTCTAACCACACAACAACTTCCAGTAGAAAATGTCCAACTGATTTGTTTTGACTGAAATTTTAAAGGAAGTCTAAAAAAGAGAAATTTGAAGTCAAGATTTTCTGATGGAAACATGTGGGATGGGTACTACTTTATGAATATCTGAGCTGCTCCTGGTTTTTAATACTGTCAGTCACGTTGTCTAGAACAGATTTATCTAAATAGGTAAAAGAAGTTCAACTGGGATCATTTTCCAAGATGCTTGGAGATCTCCTTGAACAGGGTGTGCCAAGGGGAGCTGAAGGTCAGGAGTTCTCAAAGGTGCTGTGAGGAAGAGAGGAAGGAGCACCTGGATACAGTGCTGCTAAATTCAAGTGAGGAAGCCAAGAGACTCACTGTGACATCATGAAGACAGAAACACAACTTACACCTTTTGAAGTTCTGTATGTATTTACAGTATATACACACATACACAGTGTATATATTTACTTAAGCAGTGATATATTTATAGTAGGTATCTTTTAACTTATTAAGAGATATCTATTCCTTTACCTGTGAATCTGTGTTTTGGGGTTTTGATTACAGTCCAAGTCTCATTGTGTTTGATCCTGGGCATACACAGAATTAATAAAACCTTCTCATTTAAACACAATCAGTTTAGGGACAGACTGATTTTTATAGGTGGGAAAAGGCCAGAGACTGGCTTGCTGGGGCAAAACCTGCACAGAACTGGGACCACTGTCTGTCTCGAGTCTCAGCCTTAAGACTGACCATTGTATGAAGAAGAGGGAAGACAACAGGGCAGGAATGGTTATCCCAGGTATTCTTTTATTTCTGCTATCAGTTACTGGTGTCTGAGCATCTCGCTCTCACAAGCATTGACAGTGACCTTGAGAAAGACATATACTGTTGTACCACCATGATGTGGATTTTGTTTCAGACTTGTGACATCCCAAATACTTAGGTCAAGCCTGTAAGTGCTGCCTTTACCTGATTTTGATGCAAAGAGGTGCCCATAATAGAAAGAGATGAAGCAAACCTCATTTCAGTCTGTTTTCTGCAGCAGGCTTCTCAACAGCGTGCAGCATCTCCCCCTGAGCTGGGCTGTGGTGTAGTTTGGGAGTGAATCTTGTTCTGCAATGTGATGACAGGATCATATTATACAAATGTCATGTATATAACTACTGAGATCTGGTTTGCAAACTTCCCTAAGACATTTAGACTCAGGGTTCTGTTATGGCTCATTTCAGGTTGAGAAAGCAAAACCTGGGTTGGAGTTAGGCACTAATTCTGATCTTTTTGTGGTTTCACAAGCTACTCAGTGAAGGGAGTTCGCTCCGGACTTACTTCAGGATACTTGGGATCTATCTCCACACTTTCAGCCTTTCTTGATATGAAAATCTAATCATGTTCATTGCTCAAAATCAACTCTGGCTGAAGACTAATGCAAAAAGGCTCAGCCTAAGCAAGCAGCTTGTTCAGGAAATGTAGATAAGAAACCCTCATGGGTTGCTTTGAAAGTCAATAGACCTGGGTTTAGAAGGATTAGCAAAAGGGCTCAGTGCTGAAAGGTGCTGAGCATGATAGATTGCAATACTGAGTGTCTGCATGTGTGCAAGCAGAGGCATGAAAGTCAAAGGGACTATTCAAACTCGTATGGTGCCCATATATTTTTCTGGCTCAAATTCAGAGTTCTCAACAACTGGTAATGTGTGTTGAGCTCTGGGGGAATCCCAGATCTCAGGGCTGTAAAGGCCCCAGGAGTCCCAAGATCAGAAAACAACTTGCTAGCCTGAATTACTTTTTTAGTCTCATGGTCTGGGTTGGGTTCATCAAGCCTAGACAGATGTGATGGAGCATGCACAGAGCCTTTCAGACCCAGATGGACACTTACATTACACCCTGGAGCAGCCAGTGAAGTCCACGGCACGTGTCCAAGTGAACACCAATTGCATCACTTCTTAATGAGAATTAATACCTCTGATGTAACATTGGGGGACCTCAGTCATGCACCAAGACCCCAGAGCAGCTGGCATTTTACAAAGACATAAGAAAAAAAAAGATCTGGTTTCAAGACTCTTCTCAGAAGAGCACTAATTAAGAGGGAGATTAATGTGGCACTAGCTGAAGTTCCCAGTGGGTTAAAAAAGGGTCAGTCTCATAACGGTGGACCAGTGCTTCATTAGGTTTTTAGGGTGTTTTTCTGCTGCCCTCTCTTCCCAGGAAATGTTGAACAGGAGTCATTGCTTTTGTCACTCTGCATGTATTTCCATTCACAAGTTGTTTTTTTACTTCTCTGATATTCTTTATAGGGTGAGCAGCATTTCCTTCAGGTCAGCATTGCATGTGTGTTTATCAGAGGAACCATCTAATGAAAATAAAGACTAGCAAATTTAGAACAAGAAATAGAATAAAAGCCAACTAGATGACAGGGACATGAGAAACTCATGCTCTCAAAAATACTTGTATAAAATGAGAAAGAGTGCAGAAGTAGATGTTGGAAGAGTTGTATATGGTCACATAATTACTCAGTGGCAGAAGCAAAGGAATTAAAAAGGAATGTGTCTTTTGCAGCTCTGCTCTGGTCATACCCAGCCCACTTCAGTGGTCTTCAAAGTCTGTACCTACAGAAGAGTCAACTGGGAAATTTAATGTTTGTTGCCAGGGTGAAGGGAGCTAAGGAGCCAAGACCACATGTCTACCGTGTGGCTAATTTATTCACCAGTTGTAGAACAGGTCTAATTTCTCCCTGAAATATCAGGTATTGGCCAGAGGCAAAGTATTAAACTCCAGGGTACCCAGTTGTTCTAATGGACCTGGCATATCCTACCTTTCTGCACTCTCCTGTAAAACAATAATGCCATTTCTCCCGTCGTTATGCATCACACATCAATCTGGCTGCTTATTAACAGCTCTGACCCGAATCTGTCACTTTACAACAAACTCCTGTAGGATTCCAGGTTTAGTGCCATATAACCACTTTATTATACATGGAAGGCTGTAATAAGCTGATTAAAAAACCTTCCTTTATTTTTTCTTTGAAGACTTAATATATACTTTCCTGACATCAGATAAGTACAAAATAAACCTGAAGCTTCACCCAAAAATGCATTATGCAAAGAAATCTGTCGCTATAAAAAACCTAAACCACGCAGGGCTCCCTGTACCAACTCCTCTCTGCACTGCCTTGGCTGAATAAGAGGGAGTCCTGTTGTGGCAACTGTTAATTCTTTAAAAGCCTCGACTCAAATCATCCTTGCTATGATTCAGCTGATGCAAGACACCTTTCCTCCCTAGAAATGAAGCTTTCTGGAAGAATATTTTCATTCTGAGGAGGAAAGTTATAAAGTTATCTGGAAAGTGCCACTCACAAAGTTCAGAGCGAAAGACAACATCCCATCGTAGCTTAGCTCAGGAATCTCAGGATTGCTTTCTTGAAGGGAGATGCTGGCAAATGATTGAAAGAGGCAAGGGCTTTGCTGCTGGGTTTTGATTACTTCATACCAGATGAGACAGAACTGGCCAAATGTTAAAATGGAAATGAAGCCTTTCAATAATTTTCCATTTAAAAATGTCAATAAAACTGATACATTGATGAGTGTGCATTTCTTTAAGAGAAAACTGTTCAGCTGGGGAAAAAAAAAAATTGGTCAGCTCTGTTGGCAGAGTTGGTTATGAGAAGTGACGTTCATCACATCTGGGCTAATGAGGTGTGAAATTTGGCCTCGCTGAGTACATGTTGACCTTTCTTAGTGCTCCTGAGAGTCTTTGGAGGAAGGAGGGATCCCTGGTTATACTCTGTCTCCTGTCTACACAGTTGTAATGTGCTGATCCAGGCAGGGATGGAGTGTGAGAAGCCCATGGGTTTGCTCCACGTGCTCACAACCCCCACCTGATCTTCAGGACAGTCTGCAGAAGTTGCTGTCTGTTACACTTTCCATGGTTAATGTCCCATAGAGGGAATCAGCCATGGTGGCAGGACATCACACAGCACCCAAATGGGCTCTCGCCCTTCTGTGGCTTCCTGCTGCCCCAGAAAATTATTTTGTGTGTATATTTTCACCTCCCAAGTGGCGGAGGTAGCAAAGGAGTTGTGTTGCAGCCCTGCTAGCACAGCACGGAGGACATACTGGTTACAGCAGGACATGTCTGGAGGATGGCTGATCGTGATGTAAAGGAGTAAGTCTGTTCTGATACTGGTGAAGAACTGCCTTGGATAGAGAGAACCAAACTTGGTATGCATATGGATATCTAAAATACACCCAGGAGCAAAATATTCTGTAAACTACAGAAGCATTTAACTGGGAGGGACTAAGAAGATAGCTCCAAGAGGAGTCAGCCCTCGGGTGGGGTGTGATTGCCTAGGGTATAGGACCCCGGAGCAAGACAGTGGCAGATATGGCCAAGTACAACTGCTGTTTTTGCAAAATAGAAGGCAGAATTATGACGATCGTCTGCAATGTTTTAAAGCAGGACTTTACGAGTTAGAACCCGAATTAAAAGGGAGAGAATTTATTTTGTCTTACATCTAAGCCACTGGTAGTGGTGGGGTTTTACAGTCTGTGCTGTATAATCAGTGAACCAAAGCCCCAGATACTTCTGTTAATCAAAGCCCATCTTTTGAATCAGTTATTGGGTTGGATTTTTTTATCTCTTGTTGTAATCACTGGCCAGCCGAAGCTGAATTACAGTGTTCCTTATTAACGGGCACGGCTTGCTCCACCTTAATTAGTGCAGACCAGTGGAGTTAAGGTGAATGAGGTGAACATTAGATGCAATTTTACCACTGATGTTGAAAAGGCAACCAGACCTCACTTTTCTCTCTGTAAGTACATGCCTTCCTTTTGTGAGATGATCAATAACACTTCCACTGGAGGAGGTGGGCAAAGCACCTTTCAGAACTGAAAATTGTGCAGGATCCAAACCTTTTCTAGTAAAATCTTTCAAAACCTTTACTAAATTTCTCCTGAAGGCCAGCTTTCCTAGGAGACCTGTAATTATTGAGAGCAAAAGAGAGGCGAGATGAGAGTTATCAACCTGTTTCATGTAAATAGGACCAATTCAAACAAGGGACCTGCAAGACGGGGATATGGACAATGACGAATGGAAACAATAAATAATAATGATAATAAAAAACCATGGATCAATATCTCTAAAAAAAAAAGAGATCAGTTAATTTTATAAAACACCTAAAGCATACACACATTCTGTGATTTCCCAGAGGTCTCCTGGCTGATTCTATTTTCTTGTAAAATCCACATCTTTACACATCGCAGCCACAACTCCCATCTTTGCAGTACAACGTGTGCGCTCCGACTACAGGACAACCCAAGAGATTTACTCCCTTGCTGCTGCTCTTCCTCTTCTTTTTCACGTTTCAAAGTCAAATATTTATCATTTGACATCATCCATGTTTTGCTTTGATCAATGAAAAAAAGAAAAAAAAAAAAAACCCTTCTTATTGTCCTCACTCTGGAAAACCACGAAGGCAGAGGCACCAACATTTTCAGTGGAGTGGTCAGTCAGATGCAGTAAGGATAAAAAATAGCAGGTAGGAAGATGGCTCCAAAAAAGTCGTTTTCCCCAAACTGTGTCAACATGTCAGTGTACCGACACATTCAAAAGCTGGGCACCCAGGAGGGAACAATACTAATTTGGGTTGAGAAAGACACTCAGACATTTCCCCTTATCTTTAAAAACACCTGTTTTAAATTCCCAGCTTACACAGGATGGCACAGCCTGAGTTCTGCTGAATCACCCTGAAGATCTGGCCCTTCCTAAGAAGAGCAGGGATCAAAGAAAAAGTGTTTTCTGCATGGTATGATCAGTGCATCCTATGCTTTTGTCTGCAGCATTAGTGGGGAATGTCTGCGGGAGGCCTGTTCTGAGTTTCTCCTGATCCAAAGGTGTTTTCTTTTGTCTAAATTTCCCTGGACCATTGTCCAGACTATGAAAAATGAAGGTGCTGATCCTGTCTCCTCGCTGACAAAGAGTGATACAGATAATTTGTGAAAACACGTGGGACAGTGTGAAAAAAGGGCCAAAAGTGAAATTAAAAAAATTCCAGTGATGTCCGTGTCTCCTGCCACAAAGCCACACAGGCTCCTCAGGCAGCTCTGCCTGTGCCTGCTGCCTCCAGCCAAGGGCTTTGCTGCACAGCCCTCTGATGGGTGGGGGGCATCTCTGCCCCGGCAGCACCCCCACCCCACATGTGACATCCCTCTGTGATGTTCCAGCCAGAGGTGCATCCCCTGGCCCCGAGCTCCTCCAACCCTTTGGGAAATCAGCCTCTGGTTCCTTTTCACACGCTCTTGCCTGTGGAGGCTCCGATCTTCATCCCCTCCACTTGGTGCAGGGGTAAAGGGAGATGAGTCAAAAAGAAAAGGATGAAAAACCAACTAAAGAGGGGGGGAAAATATCCACTTAGCAACAACTGAAAACCTCCTCAAATGCCCATGAGAGCCAGCCAGTGATAGCTGGCTGGGAGAAAGAGGAAAAAAAATAATAATAAAAAAATCATTACGCTGAAAACTCACTTGAAAGAAGCAGAGGAACATGGGTCTGAGCCAGGCTGCAGCTCAGCTGCCATCCCTACTGCTGTGCTGAGCAGTGCTTATCATTCTGTGTAGTTCAGGGAGCTTTCAGGTGATTGCTCTAAAAATACCTTATCTGCAATGGTTAAAAATAATCTCCTCCTTTCTATTTATTGACCTCCCTCTTTACCTTTATGACCTCCCTCCGAAACATGTCCCAAGTATTTAAAAATAACAATCTTGCTTCCTTCCCAGCCTAATTTGATTATAGAGCTCTGTTTAATTGGGTGCATGCGGAAAAGGAAGACCTGAAAGAGGAGCTTTGGCTTTGCTGTTCAGTGTGATGCTCAGTCTGAGCTCTCACAGTAGTGAACAACACTCCTCACGCACTGTCCCTAAATACGTTTTTGGCTGATTCAAATACAAACTGCTTCCTTTGGAGCTACTGCTTTGGTGTCTTGGTGGTCCACAGTCTGAGGAAGAAGCGTGCACAGAGGAAGAGAGACACTTTAGCTTGCAGGGGAAACCATAGAGAGAGCAGCAAACTGCAAACATTTGCTTTGTACGTGGATTAACGGCTGCATATTGTTCCAGTTACAGCTCCTCCTTGCTGTGCCTTCTCTTGCCCTATGCATGAGCCAGCACTGCAGGGTCCCTGGGCACTGTAGCTGGCCCAGTGTCTTCTCAGATGCTGTTTAATTGTTGCCTCTTATGGTTTGAAGTGGGCATTTATTTCTTCATTTCTGGTCTTCTGACAGCACCAGGGAGCAATTTTGAACTCCTCCAAGAGAATAAACCTCATAACACCTTCACTTCACACTGAATTGTCTCTTTAAGGCACCAGATGCCTTCTTTAAACAGTACCTTAGGTAAGGGAGGTGTGCTTGTGGGGGTCTGCAGGTGTGGGCACGGAAGGGAGGGCTGTGCAGGACGCCTGTCCTGGTTTGATTGGGATTTAGAACTACATTGCTCCTCCTGTGCTAGAGATGGGGCATTATTTAGCAAGCAATAATATTGAACGCCGGGGAAAAAAAACCAGTCCAGCAGAATGGATACAGACGCACTTCATTTAATTTAGTACTTTCACGCCCCTCACTTCATGGTTGGGGACAGAGAACAGCAGGCACTTTGTGCTGCAAGCACAGCTTTTTATAAGGACTTTGCAGTACCTTCTGCCCTCTTAACGCTTGCTGTATACTACTCCCAGGCTTAATTATTCAGCTTATACCCAAAAGTGCAGCAATGATTAAACTGAAGAGCAGTTCGGCATTTTCGAATGGAAGTGATGCTGCAGCGTTGGAGAGATGCGTATGTCAAGGGTGTGAGTTTGTCCCTCTCTCCCTGCCCAGATCTCCTCTCCACTAAACGTTGCCTCTGAGTTCCTCCGCTGCTCAATCTTTAAAGGACCTCTCTTTGTTCCTCCCTTTCCTGGTTACATCTTTTAGATCTCTTGCGTCCTTGCCTTTCCCCTCTGTTGATTTGCCTTTGCAATTGAATTTTCTCTTTTGCTCTCTGTGCAGGCTTGGATGAAAGCCCATTAAAGACAACCAAAATTTTCTTCCTGACTGTTGGAAGATACTGTTGAAAAGAGGAAACATTAAGGGTAACAAAACTTAACTGCAGCTTTCTGCCTTTGGATTGGGGATGGGTCAAGTGACTGCTCTTTATTGTTTCCAACAGGCTTTAGTTTCTCTGGCTCCATGAGTCTTGAGCAAACCATTTCAGCACCATTTCTGAAGGACAAAGATGTGCAGATCCTGGGAGAAAGTACAAAATGGTCCTTTGAAGGGTCCATCTACTGAGATGAGCCCTCTCACCTTGCTCTGAATTTTGAAAATAACCTGAGACAAAGTGGAGGCAACAGTGAAAGTGGCTAATTTCTGCCACCAAAGAGTTAGTCTTTCAGTTGCAACTAGTCATTTAAGCCATAGAAAGAGAGATGGTTCCCTTGGAGGATGAGTCACCCCACCCACTTTAGACACTGTACATAGGAAGAGGTGACTCATTCTCTGGAGATGCCTCCCTTCCTCTTCACAGCCTGTAGAGCAGGCCTAGATCACTGCCTTAGACATCTAAACTTTTCCATGGCTAACCTTCACTTTGCTGAAGAAGACACAGATATTACCATGCTTCACAATGAAGTACTGCGATAGACACCAAACCGCTGCTGCTCTGTCATCCTGCAAGTGGATCTGCAGCAAGTGGAGCTGCAGGATGGACCTCCTGTCTTGTCCTAAACAGGTCTGAAGTCATCACTGCCCATCAGTGAGTCAGCTCAGGTCCAAGCTGTGGCCTCACCTGAATTTTCCTGGGAGAGGCATTTCTTTTTTTTGTATTTCCTGACACTAAGTAGTGAGTGAGCCCTCAAAAGTCCAGCTTGATTTCCAAAACCTCTTCCCTCTCCTTTAACACCCCACTTGGATATTACACCCCATGGGCTGTGGTGCCCTCTTTCCACTCAGCTTCTCATCCTTAGTCACCTGATTCTATTTTGCTGTCTCAAACAGTCTTCACTTACTGTCCCTGACACTATTAGGGCATCCCAAGAACCCAGGACAGATGGGAACTGAGGACAAGACCTGGTTTCATTTTCCAAATGTACCTCCAGCCAGGTCAGCCATGGCTGTGCTCACTGCTCTGGAGTGGAAGTACACTGGTCTGGAGTGGAAGTACACTGGTCTGG